>JBAJNP010005358.1:0-29397 GCA_036877545.1 Yasuhikotakia modesta
CCCAAAACAATATTATGACCATCCATAACAGAAGTCATAACTAATCAATTTATTTCAGCTTACTGACTACCAACAGGTTTTATTATTAGATTAAATGTGACATTTAGAAGGTGCTTGCATATTTTCAGAGTGGACTTAACAATCTGTCACAGGGAAATAAATGTGGACAATTACTTCAATTTCAAGCTGGGCCAAAAACAAGCTGTAAGCAAGAAGAATTAACCAACTATACCTGTCAGCGGCCGACGCAGATACACTTCCAAAATCTCTCCCTAACAAGGTCAAGGTTCGGTTGAACAACCTCATCAGTTACTGCCTGCTGATGTCACAACTACACTGGAAATGCATCTTCATCGATTCCCTTTCCAAAATATTATTCTAATGATATATATTTTTTGCAAGCCACACAAATCCCACACAGATTTTTTAACACGCTCCATCAAAACTGATGAAATGCTGAAGCAAAAATCTATTTCATTGCATTCACAAATTGAAAAATGATATTCCACAACTGGAATATTCCCCCCCAAACTTTGCATCTATATATGAAACAAATTGTAAGGCAGTAAATTAAAAGTGAATTCGAAACTAATTAGAAAATCGGTGCCAAAACTCAAACCTAATAGGGAAACTCAGATGTTTTAAAAGTGGTATCTGTATGCATCAAAAGTGAAATTTGTTCACTCATTATTTGGTCTTAATTTCTCCTGGTTTTCCATTGTCTTGTCATTGTTAGCTTATTCTAAGGATCTGACATTAACATGGGTTAGAATTAGACACTCAATTTAATCCCCAACATAAAATGCATCTCAACTCTTCCTCATACATCATCTACCTCGAAAAATTGTAACACGCTGCTTCCTAAAAGGCTGTGTGTTAAAATCCTTGCCCAGTTCCTCAGAGCTCATTCCAGTACCTTCTAAAAATAAGACTTTTCAGACTCCAAATGGTACTTTGTCAAAGTATATTAACAGTTGTAGGCAAGGAGTTACACAGAAAAGTTTCATTTGAAATGAAACGCTGAACCCTGGGAGAGTGAAGCAGAATAAATGAATTCATGTAATGACTGTGGAAAAGAAGTGGAAAAAGAAAAACTTTTAGCTATGACCTTCAAAACAATAAGCCATTCTTTTCTTTTTCTGGATGTTACATATTATTCAAAAACAAAAGGAACGGTGCAGATATTGTGTATTTAATAACCACCAATATATACTGTAATATATATTATTAACATACCAAAAATATGTATTATATAAAAAAAAATCTATACATGTTGTAAGTATATTTGTATGTATGTATATATGTATTCATTATATATATAGATTTTAATACATAGCACTCTAAAATGGCCAGCTACATCCCTATTAAATGCAGATAAATGAATAACAGAAATCCGCGTACTGAGAGTCATCCTAGCCTTACAAATAAATAACTTACAAAAATAATTAATAAACATGCCTAATTAATAACACAACAGATATAATTTACAAATGATTACATCATAAATTGCATGTTTGTCTTGTTTTTCTCTCTCAAGGAAGGTTTGTATTCATTACAAAGAGTTCAAATCTAAATTTCCTGTCTAATAATTTACTTATGTGGTAAACAGCATGTATTAAGTCAGATAACGTACAGCCAGCTGGTTTTAATCACAGAATAACCACACTGCCTCACGTCGGGTCCTGATAACCCTGTTGGTGATAATTACATTATATCACATCATATTATTTACCATTGTATACAAGAACAGCTTAATGTCAAGCGTGTGAGAGAGCCACACAGATGCTGGCTGTCTACAGCCGGCCTGAATTAGAGATGCTGATTAGGGAGTTTGTGTTGGGTTGGCCGCGCCCCTCTCCAGTACATGCTGAGAAACGCAAACTAAACGGAGCTTTATGTGACAAGATTTGCTGGGTCAGTGACGCAGTCTATGCACCAGCCACATGAGCGGTTTCATTACTGGGCCACAGGCATCACGAGTCCTCCGCCTGCCTCTGGCAACAGAGTTGTGGGCTAGTGCAGGGCCTAGCAAGGCAAGAAACGTCAATAAACTTCAGTATGGAAAGACTCTAGAATGCACCGATGCAGCACACAGATCTGTCCTGCTGAAGATGGATTCTATCCGAGCATGACTTCCATCAGTCTCTCGCCCAGAAGAGAGAGCATCTTTCAGTGTTTTACACACCAGCTGGCCTTTCTCCTCAGAGGATAAGACACTACGAGATCTATAGAGCCAGCAAGAGAGGTTAGAAGAACTTTCCTAAAAATAGACGTTGCTCCGCGCGTCTTGCTTTCATACCATAACGGCAGTCGATTTTCCGTAGGAGGATTCCTTGATTTTCAGTTCCAAAGCCAAGAAGCTTCTGTAGCGATCACTAGATGCCTTCTGTTTATAAAACAGCCAGGTATACAAGCCACTGAAGAAAACAAACCTTCTGTAACACACACACACACAAACACTCTCTCTCCCTCTCTTTGACACACTAACACCCACTCTCACACACTCACACACACACACTCTTCCATTCATATCTTGAGCAGATAAGGACTGCATCAAGAGTCCTGCTTCTAGTCCATCCTTTGCTTAATCAACCACAAATACTCTTGAAACATGGAAAATGTTGCAACTTTTCAGTTGATACTGTTCAGCATCATCAGCCCTGGGTATTGCAGATTTAAAACTGCTTTACAAATAAATAAAACTGATTGCAAGATATAAAGCCATTTCTTTTTTCTCTTAGACAATTGGGCTACTAAAATTAAGATTTTAATAATAGTGTTTGGGCAACTGGAAAAAACAATAGCTGTGATTGGTTGTAACTTATACACAGTTTACTAGGCACTTGTGTAAGCCGTACGACTACATCAGAGTATGTACACGTACAGTGAAAGCAACCTTTTCTCCTGTGTTGGTATATCTGCACTGAGACCTGCCCACCAGGACAGCTGTATGTAAATGAGCGCTCGGACCGCACCATTACATGACCCGCCTTGGCAGCCCTTGGAACAACGGCTCTCTGAGCAGCATCGCTTCAGGCATGAACTTGGCAGATTAGCCATTCAGGAAACAAATAAGCGCTCTGCCACAGACGGCCCCCTGACAGAGTCCAAAAAACCCCTAAAGAACAACAATCTGAATGCCACGAACCGGAGACAAGAGGCGGCTGGAGAGCACCAAGTGTCCCTCTAAGGACATTGTGTCGGAGGGATGGAAAACCCAGTGTTAGCGAGCTTGTTTTCCATATCACCCTCTCTCTCTCTCTTTCTCTCTCTCTCAACACAAGCAATTTAATAGGACTGTAAATAAGCAGCCCTGGGGCATAAAACTATAACAGGGTACCTGCCCCCTTAAGGTATAAATCCAAAGAGAAATTCAAATGCAAATTTATGAACGGAGCAGAACTAAGGAAACAGAAGTCGTAAGCAATGAATAGTCGATCACCCACTCATGTACTACTTGTGTGAGACTCATCTTCTGGAACGCGCTGGGAGATGTAACGCAACGCTCATGCAGATACGCATGAGGTTGTGCTGCTTTATTGATTGGACAGCAGTGCATCTCATTGTCAGTACAATTCTGGTGAGCAGAGGGCTCTCTGGAGAGAGGGGGGGGGGGAGAGTGAGAGAGGGAGAGAGAGAGAGAAAGTGAGTGAGAGAATGAGAAAGAGAGAGGGGGAGAGCAGGAGAGAGAGAGCAAGAGACAGAAAGTGAGTGAGAGAGAGAGTGGGAGAGAAAGAAAGAGAGGGGGGTAGTGAGTGAGGAAGTGAGAGAGATAAAGTGAGTGAGACAGAGAGAGGGAGAGAGAAAGAAAGGGAGAGAGAGAGAGGGAGAGAGAAAGAAAGGGAGAGAGAGAGAGGGAGAGAGAGGGAGAGAGAGAGAGAGAGAGGGAGAGAGCGCTCTTACTCACTGAAACCACTGATGGTGGGCGGCAGCGGGAGGGACGCTGTCCACCACCCTCTATCCGTACATGGTTGCCAGGCAACACAGAGAGATCTGGCCAATTGGAGGGCTCTAGTGCTCTCCTTCTGCTCATCATGAGTATAAACTAAAGAATCCTGTGAATATTTACTACAGTTAAAAAATTGTCAAGTTTATGCAATACGATATTGTGATTACAGTCCTTTATCATCATCTTTATTAGTTTTATCATTACTGCTGCGGTATATCAAATCGTGACATTTTAAAACAATAATAGTCCAATCTGAAAACGTACAAATCAAGTTTTATTAACATTTTTTCACAGATTAAACACAAATATAATGGACGCTCCTACTGCAGTCAATTACAGCAGACACTTTTTCAATAAACCCTTTCAGTCTTCCTAAACCAGATTGTTTTGCATGACACAAATAAATTGTATGAACTACTTTGAAGGCACCGTTCACTTTTACAACATTTGAAAGACACGGTCCTCTCCAAAACTGATGTTGTACTCATTTACTCATTTGTAACTTTTGCTTAGAGAATGAAAATGCTTTTTATAATCCTAGTTTTTTTTCTCTCTTTAATACACTCTCCCTCAGTCCTCTTTTTTATTGGCTGGCCATCTGTGTCTGATTCACTATGTGCCGATGTGTGTTAATAACCGTTTGGAAATGTAGGGACACAAACAGCCACATTGTTTCCGGCCATCCAGCCAAATTATGATGCACCAGATAACATGCGTTTTAATATCCTGATTTTTGGAGGGCAAATGAAAGAAGAATCCAATGGCATGACACTACTAATGAGGGCCAGCAGTGCGTGTCAATGACCTATATGAGGAACAGAACATTGGTTTAAACAGAGCTCAAGTGTCTAACCTGCAGTTTATAAAAACCTAGGCTCTCCTATAGATAGAAATCCTATAATTCCATGGGGCACAGCAATGCTGCGAGGTAGAAAATTGTCAAAATCAAGTATCTGTGAATCTGTCACTCAAACCTCCTCTTCACTAAACATTAGCCGAATTAGCAGCTAATTGCTAACATAACCAACGAGAAACACAACGCTTGAATGCATTTTGCACAATACTTCCACATTTAGAGAAAACTTTAATCCTGATGAACCCGCAAACAGATCAAACTATCATAGACAGTACAGTACTAACATGACGATGTCATTAATGCATACAGCTAAATTACAGCATAAATTACAGCTAGTATATAATGCAAAGTTCCTGATGATTTTGTAAAGATTTCAAAGAAAAACAGACAAGCATCTCTTGTCTAGAAGCTTTGGAAATATATCCACTGTTGGCAACGACAGCAGGCCAACATTGTGGTTTCATCTGGACTCCAGAGGTCCTCTCCTGTGCAGTTTTAATTATGACAGAATCTTAGACTCTCTCAGTCTCAGCTAAAGCTTTCAAAGCATCAAACTTCTCCAAGAAGACAAGATATTAATTAGTCTTTCTTAAAGGTGAAGCGTGTCATTTTTTCCGAAGATTTTCCGTACGCACCAAGTTTGATGTGCAGAGACAACTATAAGCCATCTGTAAGTCCACTTCCCCAATGAGTGGAAACGCAGCCTTTGAAAAGCTTTCATCTCAGGATGAAGTGAGGAGAAAGCTATAACCTTGAGAATCTTCACAAAGGGAAACTGACACATCCTCAGAGATTTTCAATTAAAGGTTTGTTTTGAAAGCGCTCACTATATTTGCATCTAATTGTTTTAAAAGCTTTTTAAACATCTTCACACCCTCTTCTGCTCCAAAATCCAAAATAAACGAACAGACTTTTCCGTTCTACCGCAGATTTCTGAAACCGGCCTGAAAACATTCTGAAATGAACGATGACTTCTGTCAGGATGACTGACAGGTTAAAGGCTGAGGTGCATTGCTGTGTTTCTCTGACTGTTTACTGTAGACTGAGCTGGAAGTCTAATGGTTCTAGACTGAACCGTGATGCAAAAATAGTCTTTTTTTAACTACGCTGATGTGGGATGGCTGATTGAAATATAGGTGCTAAGAAAAGCAAACTACCTTTGACGCTTGCAGATCTCAACTACTTATCTCTATGTGTGTGCCACACATTTAAGACGCACCATCTCAAGGGAATTCTTTATAAAGCACTCAAATTTACAGGATTACACTGCTCCAGGTCTGTTTACACGTTCAAGCACCTTTGCGCGTGGCTAGGTGTGTGCGGGGGTGCATGTACTTCCTGTTTATTCTGTCAGAGCTAATATCTGAGCGGAGGATCTGAGATGGTGTTTCTCAGCAGGTTCTGACAGCGGGAATGACCCAGGAGATGCAGAGATTTCAGCAGCACAACGGTAATGACGCCGGGAGACGGGTCTGAGCTCAAGCGTGTGTATTCATCAAACAGGATTAGACTTTGGTGTTCTGTTTTCTAAGCTATGGGGCTTGTTTCATGAGACAAAACAGTCAGTCTGAGGAGCGGGAACTAACAGGAAATGACACCTGGATGAAGAACAGCCCTAGATGAAGAGTTCATCCATTTCGCCCGTCTTGTCAGTGTTATCAGGACACTCACGACCTCAGACAGGTAAAACCGCACCACACTGCGATAATAAATATTATCTGGTAATTTTCTGTGACACCATGGCAACAGTCTATGCTAGTCTATTGCTTTCCTCAGCACGAACAGACAGGGAATAATTCATCCAGCGCTACCACCGGTCAAAAATATGAACATTTTGAATATTAAAATGGTCAAATTTAAATATTCATTACCATTGCATAATTCACAGGTACACATCAAGGCTGTGTAGTATGTTGTGCGTGTACACGTACTGTAAAAAAATACACATACAGTGGATGTGCACAAAGTTGCTACCTAGATGTTTTGCCTGCACAACAGCTCATCCAATCAGACTTCAGGAATATTATAATTAAGCAGGCTGATTGGAAATGGTCAATCTTGATCAATTAGTCATCCTCAAGGAGGAACAGCCAGAGCCAGCCATTGTAATCAATCCCTCAAATACACGAAGACATTAGGGTAGTAATGCAGCCAAGATGGGCTGCACAGCTGGTTGGACAGCAGACAATGGCTCTGGGTAGCCTCAGGATAACTCTTTCTCCTGAGGTTTGCGTCCAACAGACACACAGCAGGAGTTACAGCAAATACCTGACCCAACGCCAGACACTCAACACAAACAGATCAGCGGATGTCCCCTGGGAACGTAATAAAATGCTTCAGATATGTAAAGCAGGATAAACGAGATTTAGCCACAACTGTTAAAACCCAACAAAATGCTCATCTTTTTAGAAGACCTATAGAACCATCTATATACAGAAAGGGTGGCGGCTTTAAGCGTTTGATCAATCAGAGCTAGCAAAAATGTTCACAAGAAGCCATAATCAAGACTCACACTTGCCATATGAAATGAAGACGTCTAAAGCGTCTTTAAAACACTTAAGCTGATTTTTCACTCAGGATATCTTAAGCAAGCATGAAGGATAATGATGTTGGTAATGAGAGCTTGGTAATTACATCTGAGGTTTATTTTAGGGTGAGACAAGGTAATCAAATGAAGAAAAGGAAGTCTCTTATGTATCAAATAATCAAATTCATTATCATTTTGCTACTCTCATCAGATAGCAAGCCCACAGACTGCCCAGTCTCTTTCCATGCCATTCTATTCTCATTGGAAGCAAAACTGGAACACTTTTCCAATCTGGCAAGTTCTAATCTGATTGGCTGAATCTGTAAGACATTGTTTTCTGCACAACAGTTTGTGGTAAGCACAACTGTAATTAGATACTTTATACGACAATCGCAAACACACTTTTCGGTCCAAGTGACCAGTTTATGGCCAGAATGAGCTGCAATGTGGACAACACCATTTGTCATTTAGTCAAAAGTTTTGCTATACAACAGAACCATTTTTGCTGACCTAAAGCCTCAGAGAGGTCCAAGACAAACTGTTTTGGAATGGCTCCTCAACGAGTTTTGAAAACAGATCCCAAGAGGAGTTCACAGGAGGAACGCCTCATGTCCAGAAACTCCTTATGCTTGTCTTTGTATCTGAAACAACCTAATCTTAGCCACAATAGATTGCCAGTGGTCTGCATTGATTTTTTATTTCAGAAAATTTATGTTCTAAAACCGCACCCCGTATCCTCAATTGAGGCTTTGCCATTGACTACAGTAGCGTATCGACTTCACAAATCTAATACACAGTCACTGATAATCCGAAAGTGGCTCAGAATCTCCTGGGAAACGTTTAGCACACATTAGCTTGTGGAGATTGATTGGGATTTAATTCTGTTTCAAATTTCATCTGCTTTGTACAACACTGCACACTTGTTTAAGGAGACACAGGTGCATCAATAACATAAACCGAAAACCCTGGACTCAAACAAAACACTCCAAACAACCAAAACAAAACAACAAAACTTCCTTATTTAGAACCCAACAACCTTTGACCTTTACTCAGAGACATTTAACCTCAGGAAACTCTTGTGTGGACACACAAAAACACACTATTTAACAGAAAATGTGTAAACACACTATTGCCACACTATTGCCCTATTCAACAAGTCTTATCCAAACAAGTTCTGAACGTTCATTCATTATTCAATAAAACATCTCACTGCACACAAGCCACAAAGACACTCTGTCAGGTACACAGTGTTCTGTGGCTTATCAGTTCAGAAGCTTGTAGGGAGAAATGATTGTTAAACAGCTGAAATATCCTCAAAACAGCTGTATAGCAGAACCTGGCCGAACAGGAGATGTATATTTATTAAAAGGGCGGCGTGTTACAGACAACCACAGGCTTAACAAAGAACAGATGGCAATGTAATGGTGGGTGGTTTATAGCACGTCTCGCAGGAGATGCGATGATACCAGGAACAAGGATGGCTCTTTTGATGGACAAAAAATAAGGTTCACAGGCTCTGCGAGTAGATGGTTGTAAACTCATTCGCCACCGTGAACCTCGTGAGACTTTTAGTTTGTGATTTGCTGAAGTCTTTGTGCTTCCAAAAGCGTGTAAATCCAAGACTACAACACTGCAAACTTTCAGGAGATGAGCGTTTGAAGTCCACCTGCTTCTCATTGAGATTCCTGTGATGTGCACTCAAGCAGAACGGCCAAGCTTCTGAGGGAAAGGGGGCGACCCTCAGACTGTCCTGAGCGTTGGCAAAAGTTTGTCTGAATGGAGAGAATCGTGGCAATGAATTTCATAACCGGTGCACTGATGTCAGAAGCATATGGAAAGGTGATCTGTTTTCGTAGGCAACACACATATTATTCTAAAGCAAACATGCAAAGAATCTAAGACGCTGTAGGGTAACATTTGCAGTCTATTAACTTTTGCATTGAAATGGATCGACGGAAATCAAACAACCTGCCACTGCGGCTCACGCAGAACATCCTTGGCTTGTTTGTTAAAAGAAATTTCACCACATGGTATAAATAACTACAATGACTTTCAGTTTCAACATATAAAACTGTTCACTTGTGCTCTGATATGCTTTACTTATATTCTGACTGAAAAACTCTTGATAAAACCAGTACAATGTACAACAGCTTGAGGCGTATTGCTTTTAATAATGACTGCATTCTGTTCATTTATGTTTCTGTTACTAAGGGAACAGAATTACATCCAGTTTTATGTGTATCAAATTAGATATACGCTTAATGTCTCCAAACTTAGTTTTCATGCGGATTAGTCGGTCACAAAACGATTGGAACACTAAAGGTAAACAAATAACATTTTACAACTGCTAAACCAGTGTTGTTAGCCCATCTTGAGGCTAGTTTAGATTTAATCTTGTAATTTGAAATGGGGGGAAAAAAGAAAGTGTTTACTAAACTCTAGATCTCAAAAAGACTTTAGTGCAACAGAAAAGCAAAGCTTTTTAAGTAAGAGCATTAAAATGCTTTACAGCTTTTAAACACAACTTTCCCATTCAATTTGGCGAGTTCTGACGTTAATTCATTAGAGCTCGTTTCTTTTTATGGTCTGCTGAGTTCGATTCTGGTTATTATTGTGGATTGACAAGCCCTGTTTCACAGGCTGGTATTTGCGTCACAGACCTCAATTTACAATGAAACACTTTTCTAACAGGATGTAGCTAAAAACAATCATGGAAAAATGAACTAATACAAAGAAATTCAGGCAGAAGTGGTTTAGCCACCATCTTGTAAAAGACACAGCGCTTCTGATGCGGTGCCAGGCCTCTGAAATCCCCTCATCTGAACCACCCCTCCGCCGGCAATGGCTTATGCCCCAACGACACGTGTCGAACACTCAGCTTGCTTAGTCTGAACCAAAGAATGCGCCACTGCGGAGGCTGCAGGGGTCCAACATACAGTGTCCCCACTGTGCTGTCACAAAGTGCACTGCGGGAAAGCCAGTTATCTGATCACAGCCTGGCCCTGGATCAGTGACTCATTGCCCAAGGTTAACACAACACTCCAGCCACCGTCATAGGCAGAACAATTCAGCTATGCCAACAACGACACCCTTGTTCATAGCCAAGAGGAGGCATCCCGCTGCCAGTGCTAAAGTGCTTTCACTTTGTGCCCAAACAACCTATTTGCGGTCTCTGGAAAACATGCGCTGCACTTAGGATAACTTAACTTATTCTGATAATATTAGGTTACAATACCACAAGACTGTCAATTCAAACTGTGACTGCTAAAGGTGCACTATGGGAAACTTTAAAAAAATAGCCTCAACAATCTTTTGAGCGTGACTTATGGTCCACTAGAAGAGTGTGGTGGTGTTTGTATCTACAGAAACACTGTAATTTGCTTGTTTTTTTTAGTGTTTTCAGATGCTCAGGGTGTTTCTAGGAAGCAACCTTTGGCCGGTGGGTGTGTAGCTCCAGCCAACAACAACGCACAGGTGAGTGTCAGGGGGCGTGTGCTTCTGTTTGAGGGGAGGGGCCAAAGACTAACTGGTAAGGTAACATAAAAGAACAACTCAATGACTAATAGCCTCAAAAAACCACATGTCTCATTACTAATAAATGACAAAAGCTAATTTAATCCTGCTAATTTAATGACAAGTAATAAAAGGACTTCTAACAAACAGAAGCATAGATCCACACTAGAGCTACTTTATAGTATTAAAGTAACATGCCTATCAAAGTGTCTTCTCAAAAACTCTCCCAAACACAATCCTGTGTCTTTATTTCACACACCAGGAGCTGCAATGTATACTTGGTATACGTGGAACGAACTGCAATAACAATCACAAAATAAACCACATGAAGAAACAGTGTTGAGCTAGCAGACTGATGTTCATGGAGCACCACCCATGGATTGTACCGGGAGAGGCTCATGAATGCACCAGCTGTTGGACCACACTGCCCCCTGCTGCTCACCACTCGTACAGCCCCTTCAATGGCAGGAAACCAAAAACGAACAGGAAGTGGTCATTGAGGAACAGGAAGTATTGGCTTACATAGTGGCTTTTTATAAAGGCGATACATCACAAACAGACAGAACTGCTTAATATGCATAAAATATGTCTTACCTATTATGGGGTAATACGATCATGGTATCAGATGGAGAAAGCACATAAAAAAAGAGAAAAGGGAAAGAATTGTTAGCGTTTAGCATCATAGTGTTCATGTTTAATACATAAGGGAAGACTGATGTCACACAGAGCAAGGTTTTCAAAACATTTAACTTCAAATCAATACGATACTAGTATAAAGTACATAAGGCATTTACTGAATACATAAATCATGGAAAAAATAACAGAAGCGCTGTTGGTCTACAGCCATGAATCTCAAGTTTGTTGTTTTATTTGCATCATTTTGTTGTTTGACCTATTTTTATGCTTGTTTTCCCAAGACCCCTTTTGGTTTTTTTTTAAGGGTCTCCAGTGATTCTTGGACCCCTGGTTGAGAAACACTGAGCTAAAGCTTTTAAATGATTCCGGTAGTAACTGCTTTAAACAATCCCCTTTAACAAAATGGCACAGATAGAGCGGGGCTAAATCAGCGAATCAGCATGCAAAGTCTCTACACCCTTCAGTCACAATGACTGAGGGCAGAAAAACACTGAAATCAACAGGCTAGAGCGAGATAAACAACAGGCCAATGCGTCTGTGCATGCTGATGGGGACCATGAATGCTGTAAAGTGGGTTTGGCGCACAAAAACGCTTGGGCCAGTTAAGCACAAACACCGTGAGAGATTTTACGAGGTGTTTATTTAGCAAACTATAACACAAGGTGTTTTACACAAAATACAGGGTTGCCAAGCACTAAATGAGTAACCAAATTGGCTGTTAACATTATTAGGAACGGTACATGGGTAAAATCAAGTTAAAAAGGTCACACTGCCAACAAAAAAAGCATTTTTATAGATGTTTATCTAAGACACTTGTGTTGACGGTTTATATTAAACATTTAACAGGAAAAATGTTTTGACACTTTTTTGACAAGTACAGTTTTACTTACTGAACACTAGACTTGTAAAAAAATTGAAGAAAGACTCAAAATAATCTTACTGACTAAGGACTAAAATTAAATTTAAAACCATTTCATGGTTGATAAATCCAGGTCCATTAAAATGTATTTACTCTTAATTTTGGACCCTGAAATTAACCATGTAAACGAAACAGCATTGAATAGTTTTCAAGTCACGTTTTTTGTAAACACAAAAAACAGTTTTAACATCCTGCATAAAAACATCAATTTAGTCCCTGTTAGCCAATTTAAACAAACTGATGATGACAACAACATTTTTATTGTAGAGCTTATGGCGAGTCAAAAACTGTGAATGTCAACTAGTACAAAACAAAATGAATACGATGAGCTCCACAAACACAGCAAACGAGCGTGAAACGAATAGCAGACCAATAAAACGGATCTTCTCAGTGACCTAATGGCCTCCAAGTGAGACGATTGGCTGTGACAGCAGCTATAGAGTCATGCTGTGCCCCTGACATCCATCCAAACACTGCGAGCAGCCAAAGCCTGCAGATTCCACCCTTCTGATCTTTGAACGCTCAGAGCACCATCCCTGTGTCACCTTAAGAAGCTGTGAGATCAGAGAGCAAAACAACAGACCTCTGCAGTCTCAACTAAAAAGGACAAGGTAGAAACACCTCTGCACTGATTGTGTCAGGCCCCTGTTGTCAGACAAGCTTTCCTAACATTCACAAAACAAGCTTGGTTACTTAATCCAAGAGGCTGTCAAGCGACAACCCCGCCCACTTGATCCTTAAGGGTTTATCAGCATTTCCATTAGCAAGCTTTTATGTAAACTCCAAACGCAGTCGTGCTTATTAGCGGTGGCTCAAAACGCTAGCACTGAGATTTAACGGATGTAATAATAACACTTTCAAATCTGTCTTCCATCTCAACCGGTGCTCTTTGAGGAGAGAAAAGTAGGGTAGAAAAGAAACGGTCGTCCCAGAAGAAACGGTCTCAGATGAAGATCCTGAAGACTCCAAGAATCAAAAGATCTGCTAGATTGTTCCCTCAAGTCATCCCTCACGACTGATCTTCACAGACTGGCCCGAGAGAGTCTCACATAAGCCAAATATTATATATGAAGAATATGCAAATGGAACTTAAATTTTCGACTGCGAAGGCAAACGCAACCGATATATCTTGTATCTAAGGACATCATGTTCCTGCTCTGCTAAGCTTTGCACAAATCATCTGAGAGATCGGATAGTTTCAGAAGTTAAGTTCAGATGAAATTTACAAAATGCTGTAGCGTCGAAACTTTCCGCCAATTAATTGGGAGCTGCCACAAGTTAATTTAGGGTTGCCACAAGTTAATTTATGAAGCATAAACACACATTAGGGTCTTTACAGCAAATTCAAAACTTAGTGTTCCACAGAGATCACAAAAATGGTTAACTGAGACAATTAACTGACAGGAAAGCTCTCGGCCACCTGTAATTGTTTATAAATTGATATACCTACACAAATACATTGTACTGCTTCAGCGTAATTTGAAAAGGTCAAATTGTGTTAACAGAAAATCCACTGAAGTGTTACTAAAGAGCACAGAGGCCTATGGCTTAGCCTGCCGACCACCGGGAAGATCTCATGTCCTGCACAAACATAACATTTATGGTGCCGTGAGCACAGTGATAATCACCGACCAGAACAGCCTGCTAATAACATTCATTGATCAGGTCTGAGAGAGAGGCTTTGCTGCAGCCATGGCACTCATAAATGAAGCCTGATTCAATCAGCTCCTGCTCAAAAGATGATTGGCTATTTAATCAGCTGCAATGACATTTAATGACAATGCATGAATTCAGAACAAAGATGGTTTAAGTGCGAGTTGCTGAATAACTAGAGACATGTATGTATATACACTACATACACAATGCACGATAATCACAAAGATAATACACATAAAAAACTAAGGATAATCATCCAATAGCCATGCTGAACTTTCCCTATGTTCTTATTAACATAAAAAGCATGGATCACTGAACACATGAATGCAACACAATCCGTGGCCTGGTCTCAATATCAAGTCAGCAGAAATAGTTCCTAGGTGTGCTGGATGAGCAAGAGTTAAATGAATATTTAACTCAACATGGTTATACTACACAAATATCTATATTCAGTAAAACCATCTATTAAAATCAAAGTTTACTCTCAGATGAAAATGTTTACAGTTCCGTTACAATGAATTCCTAAGTCTCAAACGAATGCAGATCATATACAGCACTGGTTACTCTGTAAAACATCAAAATAACACAAATAAGGCTTTTCCACAGAGATAAAAGTGTGTTTTAAGACACGTTCCAAATGTGTTAAAGTATTACTAAAATAATGTGGGGAAAACTAGTAGCTGATATGGGTCATTCATTTAGTTTACACTTTTAATGAATTTTTCTTGATGTAAAAGATTTCCATCCTAAAACAGGTCTAATTATGAAAGTACGATGCATTATAATAAACTCTGAAAGCATTTAGAAGAAACAATTTAAGGTAATATTGCCTTGGCAAATATAGAGACAGAGGCTAAAATACTTTCAGATTTGTACACATGATCAGATGTTTCTGCTAAAAGAAAAAACGTCAAGCCCTGAACACATGTACCTATTCCAGGATTTACTACAAATGAACCACAAAATTAAACATTTCACTTTTTGCCACAGGCTTCCACAGATAATGTATTTTCCTCCTGGCTTGCAAAGCAACAAAGTTGTGCACACATCTCCATATCTCATCAGAATCCATCAGAAAACAATGAAGTTTGTCACACCTCACAATCAGAACCGACTCCACAGTCCAATGTTAACAGGTTCTGTCAATGTAAACACACCTTTGGACTGAACACAGGTTTATTAATAGACAAGTGGATTCAAAATTGTTACCCTAAAACTTCTAGAAGAAATGAAGATGCTGAGATGTTGCTGCTTGAGCTAATATTAGCAAAACATGGAATTTCCCATCGGAATTTCAACTTGATGGAAAATAATCGCTCGTATGATGGGTTTACATGGTGCGATTACTTTGCAATACTCCAGTGAGCCTGGCGGTAATGCTAGGACCCTATTAATAACCGGGCACATTGCTGGGTTACATTCGTGCGAGTCTGTACATTTGCAAAAGGACAAATAGCTTATTTGCATCAGCTTAGCTAGATCGCACCCCTGGAGTTAAATTAATTCCAAGATCGAAATAAAAAAAGAACGACGTACAAATGCAAACGTGGCCCAAAAATCTTTAATCCCAACATGCATTACAACATACTGTCGCAGTGCTTGGAATGTTAGAACGTGACTGAGTTATGATGTACCTCCAAGCTTTAACCCTCAGGTAAGGATGGGGGTGCATGTTTTTGGATGTGCAGGCTTCTATGTAGTTTTTATAAATAGGTCTGGAGAATGCCTGCGCTCCACTTCTCACATGATACGCGCTCCTGATCAATCTGGGAGTCCGAGTCAGGTTTCCTCCTCTGAGCAACAAACACATCTTGTCTGTTTAAACTTTGCAGCTAATGCTAAAAAGTTTTGATTGTCAACTAATCAACTAATCTATCCAAAACTGTTTAAAATACTCACAGACGTCTTGTGTGGGAATTTTCATATAAAAAATATAATATTGTTACATTGGTGCATATGGAAATGTATATTATATTATTTGTATTCAATTGTTCAGGGAAAAAATTCTGAGAAATAAAGTGTCTTGAAATGTATTCGTCAATACAATAAATGCATTGGTCATTGTTCCCTAAATACAAAAATATAATCAATAAATTCTCATAGTCATCTCATCTTATAACATACATTATATTAATGTTTCGAGAAAAATAGTGCCAACCCTGCCTTTAATGCGACCATCGTTTTCATACAAACTATTACCTGCTACTGCAAAAGCGACAAGGAAAAGTAGTTAAATGTGCAAATGAGGAGCCGTGTTTGTTTTAACAGTCCTGTGACGCGGCTGCAGTCTCTCCTCATTAACGCTCTTCAAACCTCTGAGACAAATAACTCACCACACACACCTTGAATATTGTATTTGAAACAAAGCACAGAAATAATGCATTCTAACCCCTACTGAAACGCTAGCAGAGGACCACTCCATGCTAAGAGGGGACGTGCATGCTAAAAACATTTAGAAGAGCAGAGCAGGCTAAGGTAAATAGAGTGTTGAACCAGGGTTTTGTGGAACGGCTAGGCACAGTTCTCCAGTTCAACACAATGCAGGCCAAAACTGGACCAGTGAACTTCTTGAGGGGACTACAGAACCTTGTTTCAAGAACACAAAACAAGACAGACATAAAGAATACACCAGGCCTTTCTGTTTTTCTTAAGTGTATATAGTGACTTTACCTCCAAATTGTCATGATGTGTTAAGGGCTGATAAATTTTAGATTTATCAGGATTTACAGGAAATACACAGAAAACCAGTGAAAACCAGTCACAGTTTAGTCTGGAAAAACTTCATACAACTATGAGCTGGCTGCGTTTAGTTCTCAGTGAGGCCCCCATCGGGTTCTTAAATCTTCAACATCCGTCTTCCCATAATGCTTTGCATCTGCAGTGACAGGGCTAAGAAACGTCTACATCTCTCCTTCAGCTTTTTTCACTCTATCCAGAGAAATGCCAGTCTCTCTAAATACAGGGCAGGACCACACAAGCAGAGACAGATGGTTTGATTCACAGATTAAACAAACCGTGCAGACAGCTGCATCAGACCCACCACGGCCACCTGACTGCTGCTGGACTGAACCGTTGATGTGGGTGAGAAGATCGGTTAATGAAGACTGGCTGAGATAGTGGCAAAGGGAAGGTGGGAAAAAGTCCTAAACGACTAGGAATGGACACCAGTCTTGGTTTTTGGAAAGGCTCTCAGTCTGCTGTGGTACTAAAAGCAGAGTCCCATTCAGTCACCTCAGATAAAACGGATCAACCGCTTACAGCAGTGATCAATAGGCCAGATTGATTCTGTTTCCTGAAGGCTTTCTTGAAGGATCTCAGCTATAAAGACTGGATGTGGCCACAAGGCAGTTGCTGTTACTTGGTAACAAGGCCTTTGATAAATAAAAAGTACTTTTTGGCATTAATGGGACCACGGGGAGAGTGTCTGTGTTCATTTAATATCCCTGCAACCAGGAGACCATCACAACACTGAAGCGCAACACAACAAAACTGGCTAGTTAAGGTTTAGGGAGGTCAAATCTGTGACCACGAGGGCTCTCAACCCCAATAATCACTTTGTTATTCTTACATATCTGTTCAAATTATTGTACCACATCTCAACACCATTTCTGTGCAAGCTAATCTGGTAAATGGGTCAGATTACAAGTTAACTAACAAGTTAACATGAGCATGCTGACCAAGCAGATTTTGCACCAACATCCTGTAATGTCACAATCCATTAAAACACATAAGAACTATAAACATAACAGGCCATCTTCAGTTACACCCGCTGGCTATAGGCAGATGCTGAGAGTCTGTGACACATTCCTAGGGCAGGAGAAAGCCACTCGCCAACTCTGCAAGAAATGTCAGCACCTCTTGGCAGCTTAGCAGCAGGTGGGAGGTCTTCAAACACATGGTGAAAGTCACTGGCTGACATCAGCAGGCTGTTTTCATACTGATGGAGTTTAGAGTACACAGGGTAGCCCAAAATCACCCCAGAGGGGCAACTGAAGAAAAATGTCAGCACTTTTTAGCGGTTTCACAGCTGGGGTGGGTGTGGCGCCATCGTGTGTCAGCTAGACCTGGTTTGTATTACTTGCCTTCAGCGGAACTGAGAAACGTGTCGACATCTTTCTAGTGTATCGTGTGCTATAATTTTCAAAATGAACTTGTATTTGATCAGTTAGCTGACTGACAGAAATCAGTCTGTTGTTGGAGTCTTACCGTGTGTGACCCATGCTGGCTAAATAAATCACAATGCGCAAATTCAAAAAATGAGTTACTGTATTTTTTACATTTTTCTTCAAGGAAAAGCTTAATTTTAAATGCTTCATTTTAATAAACCTTGATTTTTAAAAATGTGTGATTTTTTAGAAGCAGACAAAATAAATAAGATATACCTGCCTGAAGCAAAAGGACAGAAAAGAAGTACATTTTCATAATTATTAAACAGATAATTTTTGATATTTAACTTGATCATTGCGCTAGTAAAAATGCCAACTCAGACCAAAATTGCCATGTTTGCCCATGTGCACATGCTAACTGATTTTGCCAGTACGGGTCACATATGGCAAATCCTGCAAGACTGTGTTCAACACTATCTGTCGGTACGGTGCTGGAATGGGCTTGCTCAGAATAGCTTTGGGTAGATGCCTTCACTATGCGTTATTTGGAGCTCAAGGGCAATGCAATCCCATCACCTGCCTCACGTAGAAGCAGATGAGCCCTCCGAACCGGAGACACCAGCTGACTGGACTCAAACAGTGCTCAAACGCAAGATGAAGAAGGGTCACCCGGGTTCAGCCATTTACTCTCATTAAATTCCCATAAAACCTGAATGCCTAAAATCGACTGCCTTTATAGAACTGACTGGAAGAACAGGAAAAATGCCAAGTTGGTTTATTTCAGATGGGGAGAAATGTTTTACTTTGTGCTTTTGTAACAAACAATTGGCATTGTATTCAACTACATTGAAGTGTCTACAAAATTCATTCATGACACTAAATTCAAGCAACAAACATAAGGAACTAAAAACAATAACTACTATATTTCTCAGTGGTCACCACAGCTGTTTCCATATAATTCAGCTTTTCCTATAAACTACTTTTACCAGTGAGTAGTGACGTAGAATGACTAGCCAATGTTTGTGCAATATCCTTATTATACAGGGTCTGTCTCTTAAGGTTAAAATCTCTTTTCCGAGCGAGAGACGGCCAACAAGCATCTTTACCAATCACAACAAAACAAGACACAAGCTCACTATACATTAAACAAATACAGTAAGACCTGCACAATTTGCATTGAAACACCAACACTGGCTGTTTATAAAGTCTTTAACTCTAAATAAAGAGAGTCTGTAGAGGTGATGTTATTTGTAGCCTGTATAAACTGAAGACATGTTTTGATTCACAGCAATATGAGCATCAAATGTTATGATATATTTTATCAAAACATCCTGGAGAAAAAAAAAGAAAGGTGTTGTAAGGCGAGATTGTGATTTTCCAAGGAGACGCGTGACTAATAAGGCAATTTGACTCCTGATCCGAGATCAGTCATGATCAGGCCTGTGAGAGTGTCACATCGCCCCTTCGCAATACACGTATGTGAAGACAAGCTGTATCCTGTCTCCATTTAAATAAAGCCGCTATGGTCGGTACTAATCGCAGTACATGGTAACACAAACATTTCAAAACAAGTCAGAGATTAAGAAAAACATGTCAAACGGAACGTAGCATCTAACACGCTTTCATTTGTTTGTCTGCTGTGGGGCTCTTCTGTGTTAAATTGTTAGCACATGAATCTTTCTAAAAAACCAACAGAAAGCCTTTAAGTACTCACACACGTCAGAAAATAAGACATTTGATTCTGAAGAGATTGATTACAGAGCTTTAGCTTTGGAATGAAGAAATGTACAAAGATAATTGCGCCTTTGAAAACATTAACCAAACCGTTGAAATGAAGAACAGTTGCATTATTAACTTTCATCTACATTATTTTCCAATTCTGTGTTATTCACACCAGATTCATGAAATCCCAGGGCTCGGAAAGAAAATGAAAATTGTCAAATTTAAATTACAAAACTATATGCTGCATTTGTTGTTTCTAGACCAGAAGTTTCCTATAAAACATTGTATTGCTTCAAAAAACCTGTGCTGTTTTTCTGTGGCGCTTGCTGTACAAAAAAAAGAGCTGCGTAGAGATTTTAATAAATCTCTTTTGGTGTTCCACCAAAACAGAACAAGGAACAGAGAAAATCATGAGAACTTTCTGAGTCCACTACACTATTCCTTTATAGAAATCTGCCAAGTGAGAATGACAGGCTAGAGACTCGAGCAGCAAATGGCTCATGTTGGTGACCATGGCATTGGCATAGCAATGATGGGCAGGACCGGATCACTTTACTCAAATGGCAAAATAGATCAGGATAGAACAGCAATACACACTCAAGTGTGCTAGTGTGACCATTTGTGTTCACTTCCTGATGGTCTTTTCAGTAACAGCTGGAACCTATACCAGGCCTGGGAAAATGGAGCGTTCTGTCTCCTTAGCATATCTTAAATGGAAAAGCAACTCAGTTGCAAACTATTTATACCCAGAACAGAAAGACTCAGAAAGACTTAGACAAGGAGCTGACTTCAAACTAAAATTCTTACTGCAAACACAAGCTTTTTCATCTTACATTTAAATTTATTCATTTGGCAGATGCATTAATCCAAAGCGACTTACAGTGAATTCAAGGTGTACATTTTTATCAGTACTTGTGTTCCTTGGAATCGAACCCACAACCTTTGCACTGCTAATGCAATGCTCTACCAGTTGAGCTACAGGAAAATCTTGCTGCTTGAAGCTCCGCAGACTTGGTAGAACTTGCTGAGTGAAGCTTTAAGGATTCTATATTCGCTCACGGGAACCACAAGAAATTTCAGTTATTCCATTCACTAGGACCAGCTGCTGGATCTCAAGTCACTTCTGCAAGGTGACGACTAACCAGCTGTTCAACAGGAAGCGTGTGGTGCTGAAGTTTGGAGGTCTATTTTTGCTCTGGTTTCTTCTGCTCAGTTCCACTCAGCAGCCTAATCGGTCTTAACGGAGGAGCGATTTTACACAAAGAAAAAAGAAAAAGGAAAGGCTACAACATTGTATTCTGAACACCACATCTGAAGAACAAAGACAAACCTCAGGAGACAAGGTCCCTTTTTGCCTTCAAGTTAATCTTCTTGAAGGAACATGTGCACATTAGTGATATAGACCGTTTTATTTGGCTATCGTTTGAAAGGGTTCTCACAACATCCTTGATCTCTAGAGAACATGGGGTGGTGGGAAAGAAAAATTAAGCACTAAATGGCAAATGTAACCAATGTCCCTTGTTTCTCATTATGGTGCTTCGGTAACGAACGACTTGAGTTTGAGATAATTCCACTTTCACTCACTAGTAGTCTTTCCAAAGATTAGATCACCATGGGCAATTGATATCTAACCGTGTGACCTTGACACCATTGAGTAGTAAATTCTTTTAAAAACTTTTAAATTTGTTCTGCTAGCCTATCAGGAAATAGACCCACATTACACAACAAAAACAATGGCAAACTGAATACATTTATATACACAGAGTTCTACTGTTCAAACGCAATTTACAGCTGCAGTTTGTAACTTTATGGTTAAAAAAACCAAACAGTTACTGAGCAAGTACATACATATTCACAACAGCCTCCTCACTTTCTTGCAACAGTAAGTTTACAAACTTAATAAACTTTATAGTTTAATAAACATACTGTTTAAGTAAACAGTAAATTTAATTAGAGCTGTCAGGTCAGATTTACAGAAAAATGTCAGTTTGACTCAAACTACAATGTAAAGTAACCCGCAATGTTATGTCGCAGTCAGAGATGGCGATAGAAAGACAAAAGATACAGATTGCATCTTTAACATCCAAATTATTGCAAATAGGTGATGCATGTCTATCTTGTCAAGCATAGAAGAAACAGGAAGGGGCAGGGTTCAGTACACTTCATTAACAGTGTGAACACCCTGAGCTAAAATTGAGAACATGCATTACAATGTGTTGAGCTAAATTACAAGTTGACTACAATGCAGGCAGCTGCAGTATTCTGTAGTCGGTTTAACCCTATAAAAACAGAACGTATAGTAGCCATTTGGAACAGGGATAGTGATGGAGAATTGGTGTAGATGGGGCAACACAAGTATTACAAAAAAACATTTCCTTCATCAAACAACGGTCTCAACTCCGGCTTACTGCGTCATACGAGTGGGAATGATAGCCGTCTCTGGAGATTGGTCATTTACAAACACGACATTTGTTCAATTTCCATTTGTCTTCCTACATTGTTGTTTTCCACATCTCTATCATTCCCGAAACTATCAGCTGGACAAATTGCAGATTACGGTGGCCAAAAATCTGTGAACATTTATGTGATTTAAAGCTACATGCAAACACGTCCTGGCTTCAAAACAAGACAACCTGCATTCAAAACATTAGACATGTCTAAACAACAAGAGATGCTGCCAAAAATTGTCTACACCTTGTTCAAAACATATTAATACCTTTTTTTTTTTCAATTTAAACAGCTAAGTTTTTAGCTTTATTTAGCAAAACGGCCAAATGACAGAAGGTCGTGAGTTTAACTGTATGCCAGTTGCCGCGATGTAACTGTATGCTGGTTGGCCCAATGTAACATTGCAGTGAGTACTTAGCAAAACGGGTCGTCGTGTCCTTCCGGGCTGCTCCCACTTCAACTATGTGACACGCGGGTAACTGTGGCCTGGGATTGGTTGGATGTCCCTGGAACCTCAGAGCAGCTGGTTTCTCAACCAATCATTGCATTTTCTGTGATCATGGGCTGGGCTAAAAATAGGAACTCCCAGGCAAGCCTTTTTAAGGTCACCGTTTGGGATCTTAGCGGCGACTGAAGCAGAAGCCGTGACAAACAACCTGCGTAAGCGTACACGGACGCCATTTTCTTTTGAATTCATAGCCAGACGGACTACTGTTCGATTTAGGTTGAAACCGCACATCCTATATTTATACCCATGTGTCCATCCTAATCTTTTTATCCAAATGTTATTCCACCATGACACGTAATGTCATCATAAATGTCGCTATGTGACTAATATATTTAGGTTCTGGGGGTGTAACACTAAAATGACAGCAATGCAGAACAGCGTGACTACCTCATATACCGCACTGCTATATTGAGGGTTCTGACTGCGCACAAGCAATTACTGCTGTTGTTGGTTTTAAAAATGACAGGGAGGCTGAAGGTTGAACGATGACTCACAATTTTAGCCCTTTCCGATGCATTTTAAACAGCACCAGAGCGCATTTAATTCAAAATCCTAAGACATAATATTTCTGTTTAAATTTCCTGAGAAAGAATAAGACATTTAAAAAGAAAGAAGGTCAGACAATATTTGCGATTAAAGAACTGAACTTGTTTATCGCTCACCTAAAACGTGCCATTTAAAGGTTAAAAGTAAAACCAAGCTTAATATTTAAAAACATGACTGCAACAATCAATGTAACCTCATTTCTTAATAAAGATTGGCAGCTGACAGACGCAGACTATGTTGACTTATTTACACATGCAAACAAATACACAAGGTTCTTGTTGACAAAAGTTTCAGAAAATAACTTCACAGAAAGTTGAACAATGTTATGAACTGAACTACTAAATTCTGACTAAAGAAAACTTTGCAACAATCCCATTATAAGCATGCTGTAGGGCATAACAATGTTTAGCCTCCTGGGACTCACTCACCCGTCTGCGACAGAAGGGCAGACTTTGAGCTATGATGTTGATGCTGAAGATCTTGAGAACTTTCTGAGGAGCCAGGGGCTCCTTGGTCACCTCCTTGGAATCAGCCAGCTCCAGTGCCTGGCTCTCCAGAAGAGCCTGGGGGGCCTTCTCCTTGCCCGAGGACTTGGGCATTTTTTTCTTGGAGCTGGCGGACGAGAAACGGGAAATAGGGCAATGCCGCAGCATTGCCAACCCAGGGCTAGTAGGTCATATCCCGACAGAGGCAAAAAGTGGGATTTCGGTCACTCGCTAAATTTCCCCTGAAGCAAACTAGAGGGTTTCTTAGCATTCGATAAGACAGAATTCACACTAAGCTTGCTTCTCTGGCTTGTGGCCCCTTTTAAAATATCAGAGGGTCTGATGTCATCAGTGAGCCTGTCAGGTCCAGAAGCAGCTGTCTTGTAGCAGACAGCCCCCACTCATGAAACTGCTCCCCTGGCCCACCATAGAGGAACGTGACCAGAGTCTCTGAGATTTACCTCAGAGACAGTCATAAATATCTTTACACTCTATACTTTCGCTATCCGGATGCTCAACCAAATAACTGTGCAGCAAACTTTACGAAAGCTTCCAATTATTTCAAATGCAAATCAGTATTTGCCTTAAATCCCACAGGGAAAAATGCAAATCAATGCTATTATACTAGAAAGTCTGAGAGTCTCAAAACAACTATCAGATTGACAAAAATGGGCCACTTTGCATCTTCGCTGTTTTAAGCCATGTTTTCATATGGTACAAAACCATTTATTCATAAACATTAACCAAAACTATGGCAATATTCTATGAGACCTTGTATATACATTAAAAATGCAAATTTTAAAGGTAACAAATCTAGTTGAGTGACTAATTCTATTCTAATTTAGATACTATAGAATAATTCTATAGTTAGCCACTATTTACACAATTGATACCAAACTTGCACATTGCAAACCAAAACTATTTTTCCAAAACATCACAATGAATGCTACAGACTCGAGCACAGTTTATTTAAACCAATGACTTCACAGTTCGGTGGCGAGAAAAATAATTAGGGTTCAGTTAAAGACAACAAATTGGTTTCAATGTAACATTGCATGATAATGATACACGGTAATATTTGCATTTCTGCTCCAGGGCCTGTCAATAATTTCTCGGGCAAAAATGTACATTAGCTGAATATAAAGTCGCCCAATGACGCAAACTTCAGCCCAATTGACCCGACAGCCTGGGCTAAAACTCATTTTTAGCGCAAAAGGTGCCGCCCTCTCACTTTATACAGACCCACATAAGCTTTCCTCTAATCTCACGTTCTGCATGTGCGCTGCAGAGCCTGGGCCTGTTAGCATGACTGGCACAAGGTAATTACTGGGAATGCCAGAAATGTGAGGGACTTAACCCTGACTCCAGCAGAACACCAGGCACAGCCTTCTGTTAGAGGAATACTTTATTCTCTGGGCCTGTCACTTTTTAAATATAGCGCCTCAGCTGATGAAAAACTGGAGTCTAGGATGAAGTCTCAGAAACACTCGCAAACAGAAAAACAAGATGTTCTTCAGTCCCAAAGAAAGTGAAACTGTGGCCCAAAGGGTAGAACTACAGTGACAAATACTCATTTGTAACTATTTACTTTGTGAGAGATTTCCAACAAATAATTAACTTGTCTTTAAATTTGCAAGAGGAAATTACTAAACTATGTAAAATATTACCTTTTTCATTCACGTCTGTGAAGACAAATTTGAACAAATCTGTTAGCCAGCTAGACATGGGTGGAATTTACAATTAATTATAATATATTAGACAGGAAGCACACCTGTTTTGCAGTACACTTCACTTCAGGCCTCTGCAAAGATGACAAGACACATTCTTTTAGGTCAAAAGGGTCATTTTCCACAGCGACAGCCGTTCAGTTCAGCCCTAGTTCTCCAGACACTTGGACAAAAAAAGTGAAATGTCCACACTCAACATGTTTGACAAATGTGCTTTCACAATGCCATAAAATAACCATTTTGGGCTGCATCGGTCCATAAATTACCATTAACACAAAGAAACTTTCTGTTCCTTTGTAGAGGAAAAATGTTTCTGAGACTTGAAATGAGATGGTTCTTTTATGAACTACAACATTGCCGTGACGAACCATTTAAGAACCTTTATTTTAAAGGGTAATGTGTTTTTAAATCTGCTGGTGGTCCTCAAACAACAAGAAAAACACAAAATTAACTTTAAATATATTCTTAAAATCTGATTGGTTGATCGGAATGTTGTTTGAGGACCAGAAGCATGTTTATCCAGGAGCATGTGCTAAGGGACACACACACACACAGTTTCCCTCAGCTGAACCCACACACTGTCAGCAGTAAGTCACAGCTCCACACGGCGCCCGAGTCGCACCACACACACCAATGACAGATCCAAACGCAGCTTCCCTCAGAGTGACAATCCACCTCAACACAAGGACATAAAAATGCCTTAAATGAATGAGATCTGCTCTCAAATTCAACTCGGCACCAGAGCGATACTCCCAACAGACCTGATACCTGAAAAAACACTGATAATTATATCACTGTCTTATTACAGCTGATATGCATGTTGTGTTGTGTTGTTTGGGTGACGTATTAACACTAATGAAAAACCTGATACATGTATTTTAAATGGCTGCAGGAAAAGTTATGCTATTAGACGTTTACTGGAATAATTATAATAATGAAGCACAGAAACTTTCCAAATAATTGAGACTATTTTCTCGTCAGCACTGAAACGGAATAATAAAGTATGAGAGATGAATATGCATCTATGACATCATGACACTACATACAAGAAAGCTGCTTGTTATTGTACGAATAAATAATTATCGACAAAAGCCTGCAGTTCACGCTCTCGAGAGCATTAAAATTAAAATTTCAAGTGCTCATGAATCATTTATGCTTAAGCCGCTGCGGGGAGAAAGTTTCTCTGCAAGGTTCTTTGGGGACAATAAACTTTTACCATAACAGTACATTTAGTACAAAAGGCAATTCTCCAGTACACTTAACAGGAGAGCGTTCCATGTGGACAGCATGCAAGGTCACTTATATGCTCCGTTGCTTGAGAAACAGTAGCAAGTTATGTCAAGAATTAACAATAGATGATTAGTATAGCATCGTGGTTTTGTATTTCTACACAGCTTTTCATAAAAAAAAGGCACAATTGTTAACCAAGCCAAAATAAAGAAGTTCTAAGCTACTGCTGGCAACAATTTTCAGTAACTGATCTAGAAGCAGTTCTAGGTTCTTCTCGATACGATTAAGGTTTGCAGGTATCTAAGAAGGCTGATCCTACATCAGCGTTTGGAAGGTGTGTGAAAGTTCTCTGATGGTAAGGGCTGTTGCCACAGCTGGTCCAAACCAAAGACTACACTGCAAAATGACTGAGATTCCTTGGGGTGTAGCTGCTGTGGGGACCTATAAATGTTCTCAGAGCAGCTGTCACACAGCTTATGCGTGTCATTGTGTTAATCTGCTCTTGAAATAGCTGATCTAGGATCAGACATTAATAGCCTCAAATTAAAACTTTGTCTCTGGCGGCCTCGTGTGAGGAGGTGAGGAACTGCAAGATAATGCCAATTAATATAAAATGTATTATAATACCAATTATTGAAGATAATAAAAATTTTGGTTAAAAATAATCTAGTTTAAACCGCAGTGACAACTTGGGCAAAGTTATAATTTTTCATAAAATAGTCAAGTCTGTCCTTAAATCATCCTTGACGGACAATCTTCCTCTTATCGGTTTGTTATCCTCCAAGAATTTAACGCAAACTCTTCAACGCTGGCCAGTCACTCCTCACCTGTTCATCATCTCACTTTTACACTCCAGCAGCTCTGAGGAGATCGGGTGGTCCGATAATGGAGGTTGCCAGGCAACAGTTTGCAAGGCTCCCAGCACTAAGTTCCACCTCACAGAAAACAGAGGTGAGGAAGAGGAGGCGTCTACCCATCCAGCTACGTGATGTCAAAGTCCAATGCAGTCCTCACATGTGTGCTAAACTGTTATTTAGGGAAAAAGAGATCTTTATTTGCAGCAATATGATTATGCTGAAAAAACTGGTAAAAAGTTAACTCTCCTTAAAAACAAATCCTCTTTTTTTTAGCAAATACTCTTTATACAAGTTCTGAGGAGAAATTAGACCAATTCTTCCCAACTCTGTTCCTTGAGGAACCCAAACAAAACACAGACCTGCTTTACCATACTGACACTAAAAAACTACTCAAAGATAATGTTGGAACAATCTCAGTTGGTTGTAGCTGCTTGAGACTGTGGGTATGCAAACCTATTGTTAGTTTCCTTCAGTTCTGTCTACTCAACGGACACTCGAGTCATCGAACAAAGGTTTACAGCACTTGAATCAGAGCGCTAACATAAAACTGCATCTACAAAAAATATGAATAATTCTGAGAGTCAAAGGCACGATTTCTTCCCTATAGAGAACACAATGACAGAAACTTATGCACGCAGACTCATCGCAAAGCCTTTCATTACGATACACTTCAAGCGCCGCGGATCAGACGATCCTCTCCTGGATGGCGGTAAAATTATACCTCGCTTCACACTTTAAGCAACTTTTTAAGCATCCTTAGAGAAAAAACTGACTCAAATACTGAAAAAAGAAACAACTTTGTATGCATGAGAAATTGCTACTGGTGCACAAGAGACAACTGTGAAATGTCTTTGAGGAGAAACGACCTTTGGCCTTTACCCAACAGCTCCACAGAAGGCAAGTGTCCCATGTGTGGGCTCGCTCGCTCTCACTCTCACTTTTAAGTGCTATTTGGTTGATGGTGTCGATTTAATTGATAATTCAATTAAATCGACACCATCAACCAAATAGCACTTAGACAATTAGACAGATTTCAAAACTTTTTTCAGGGTCAATGTTGCTGAAACTAACAGATGGTGTCGAATTCTGTTTCAGCAACATTGACCCTGCAAAAAGTTTTGAAATAAATCAATCTGTCTAATTGTACCATATAACATGGTGTTTTTATTTAAATGTTAGTATCTAGCAAACCCAGGCATGAGAAATCACAGAAACCCTGTTTTAGACTTCAGTATGTGGTCGACAGGAATGTTGTTCGAAGACCAACAAGCATCTTCATCCACAAACGTGCGGTTCAACCTTCATGGCTTGACACACCAAAGACAGAGCCCACCGCAGTGTGACAGCCCACCCACCTCTGTGTGTATGAATGGGTTAAATTAACAAGCTCTGCTGTCAAATCCATCCTAAGATTTACAAGAAACGCCTCAGACCACCGACAACCTACATCTGTGACCAATGACATCTATGGAGTTCCAGGGCTGGAACCCACAGCACATATACTGTAGCACTGCTCCATTATTTGACAACCACGTAGTTCATAAAGCTCCCTGCAAATGAACTGATGATTTACATCAGATGTGTTAAATAAGGGAGACATCCAAAACATTCAGTATTGTGGGTCTCGAGAATGGAACCTAAACTATAAGGGCTACATTCAAAAGTAATATAATGTGTATCATACGCTGGTAGAAATGAATTACCAGCATATA
>JBAJNP010005359.1:0-29391 GCA_036877545.1 Yasuhikotakia modesta
TTCACCAGTAGCTGTCGTTGCTGAGGCCTGGCGAAACAGACCAGCAGCACTGACAGCCATCCAGACTTTAACCCACCAATTAACATTTGGAAAGGATTAATCAGCTCCCATTTGGAGCCCAGTTTTAATGAGAGCGAGTGTGTTTTCAGCCAGATGTCCTCCTCTGTAGGTATCTATGAGAGCCTGTTGGTTTAATTAATTATTGATGTCTTAATGCCTCCTGCTTTGTGACTCTCATTCACTGGTGAGCCGTGTGTCTCCAGCCTAAGCTAGACCAGCAGTAACCAGAGTGTTTCTTTCATATTTATGTGTGTGTGTGAGTGTGTGAGTGAGAGAGAGAGATGGGAAAATAAGCTAAATACAATTGGCCTTTAAATACACCAGTTGTCCCCTTCCTCACACACAGCACGCAACCTGACCTCTGCTCCTGCACTTTAATTTGAGGTGATTGCATGTCCACTTACATAAATTATACACCACCCCCTGCATGCATTATTTATGCATCAGAATTCATAAGACACGCTGGACTGCTGAGCTGAAGTCATAATATTTAAAACAGAATAATTGATCGATTCAGGTGAGCGGCTTTGTCCTGAGGTGACCGGCAACACAGACAAGCCACAGCATTTTCAAATCATAAACCATCAATTCTTTATGTGAATGCTGTTATCTATTCAAACAAACACATCTTTATAACATCAGATTATACTTCACTCTTCTGTCCTCCATCCATGCAACAATGTCTAAGATGACTGTGTTTAAAGTCAGGGTAGGTAAAAGCAGAGAGGCTAGCAAAATCAACCTAAATAAAAGAATAAGATGCTGCTGTATGTTCAGAGCAATTTTTAAGCCATGCCTCCTTTAACACATGACTGCATAAATGGTTTGACAGATAAGCTGGACACCCTAATGATTGGATTAACATTTTCTTTCCTTAGAAGCAACAACAATCATTAGAGTACATATTCATATTGAATATATTTAGACCACTTTACTAGCAATTGCTATCAGGATGTACAGATTTTCAACCATAACAAACACGTATCAGCAATTACACACACAAGTGTCAGTGTGTTTAAATACACAGGAAGGGGGATGAAAAATGACACCGTGCGACAAAGGCGTTTCTGTGTTCGCGAGTTTCTGTGCATGTGTTTAATCACACTTAATAATGTATCTACAGAACCGGCACCTATTCAGATAAATGGGAACACATGCTGAGGTGGAAGAGATATTTATCAGAGGGACGGCAGAAACGCAAACTCAAGCATTTCCCATCTCCCTGCCCCGCCATTGGGCAGAATAAACGCTAAGCAACGGGTCAAATGGTCAGCTGCAGGTACTAAATGATTGAGTTGTGTTGCCATAAAACGGCTCTCTTCTCTCATGCTTTTTGCAAGAGCCTTCCAGTTAATCCCCAGTGAACACTCTGCATTTTTCATTAGATGAGATGGCAGCTGACTCTAGGCCAGAAACAGTAGGGATATACTGAAACAATATTTTGACAAGGCAGAGTAGTAGAACTGTGTGTGTGTGTGTGTGTGTGTGTGTGTAAGAGAGAGAGAGAGAGAGAAAGAAAAAGGTACGTTCTCCAGAGTTGGGCACATTGTTAGTCATTCAAAATACACATTCTGTTTTATTTTTATTTATGTATGCATTTATTCAGCAGCGTGTCAGCTGTAAAGTTCAAACAAGTATGCAAAGTGTCACGGTGTGATATTCGAGCGGAGATGTCTTCTGGCATAAGTTTTGGGACACTGTGGAAGGCAAGAGAGTTGAGAGATGGAAAAAACGACAAACGCTGTGTGTCAGGACTCACACTGATGACTTCTAAATATAGAAAGGGAGCCGTATTGATGTAGTGACATTACAGCGCTAATGTGCACAATTTTGGATTCAGTGTGGAAAGCCATACAACCACCCAGGCTTTGAATATGTATGCGGTGGAAAACAGAAAGCGTCAGCTGAGACGCTGGATTTGATTTTCAATAAAAGAATAAGCCTTTGACATGAAATATGAGTCCAGCGAACCTCAATATAAAAAATAAGGAAGAGACTTAGAAGTGTGCAATTCTCTCTGATGTGCAGTGTGTTGTGAATTATGAGACGGATTGAATGTGTGTGTGTGTTCTCATGTCATAATAAAGCTTCTTATACCTACGACACTCCAGAGGTCTAAAAATGTAAAGGTATAAGAGGAAAAAGACTGAAGAACAGACGTGATAAACGCATAAACACGTCCTGTCTATCAGCTCACGTCTATTGTATAAACAAATAAACAATGTGACTGAATAAGCCACGTTGTAAAAATGATTGTAAAATGCTGATAAACGCACACTTAAGACTATATTTAATATTAGTTGGCCATGTTGCTTGGCAAAAACACATCTTAAAATTTGTTTGTAATAAAACTGTAACTCATTTCATTTAATAATCCAGATAAGACAATCTGTGTCAGATCAGCTAAAGCTTTATGTTGTTCGTTTATAAGGTCATTATTGGCTATGAACTGTGGACAAAAGAATATTATAAGGATCTGACCTCCTAATGAAACATCATAAACCTTAAATGTCCCAGAGGGAAGAGTGTTAAACAAGTCCACAATCCTCCTCAGAACACATACTGCGAGTCCAAGTCCATCAGTGAGGACAAGATCAGAGACCTTCTTGGTCCCTGATGCTCCACAGAACTGCTCAAGACACAAGACACTCTAAATACCTCAGAGAGGGCAAGTTTTACATTAAGTATGTTTTCCATTGCAATTAAGGTTTGGCCTTGATCTCTTCTGACACTGTAATTGTTATTTCAAAATGTGCATGAATAAATCATGCCATTCTAGTTAAGAATGAAAATAGGTCTCCACCCGTGTCAGATCGTGGCCCTACCTCACAAACACACATTATTTACACCAAACGGCCCTTAAAACACACCTTCTGCTTTTCTGCACCTCAACATGAAACGGAACGGAAGCCTAAAGAAAGTAAGATCTAGACATAAAATGTGCAACAAAGCATTGTTATTTTTGTTTCTCTACTCACTTGTACAGGTTCATTATTAATTCAGCATGCAAATGGTTTACCCTTCTTATGTGTCGAATTCAGGGCTGTGGAGAATTCAAAATTTATGCTGAATAATGTTAACCGGTCGTGTGTCGAATCCTGCAGCGATGACCCTCTCCCTCAGTAATGCAGTGAGCACTTTAGCTATCACAGTGAATTAGCGTAAAATGTGTAATGCACCTTTAGGTATGCGGCTCTTTAAGGCACTCTGAGGTCATCTCTTTGGCTAAATATAAAGTACAACATTTATTTTCACATGCCAGGACGGTGAGGGAGGGCATGAACTTACATGACCCTCTTCCGCTAATGGCCTGAGATGAAGATGGAGGGAAAGAGAGGGTAAACAAAAAAATAACAGAGCTGAGAAACCCTGAAGGCTCTTATAAAGGACTTAAAGACACCTGTTAGCACTAGCATGCAGTGTTGTGAGGACAGGCCATCTGAGAATGCTTCAGCACGTCTAACAGGGGACAGAATGGTAACAATCTGGCTAAAGGGAGAAGATTTTATTTGTGTGCACTTTTGAACTAAGACCGAATGACAAGTTTTAGACCAATATTTTGTGTGTGTGTGTGTGTGTGTGTCATGAAAATTCAAAGACTAAGCTATTTAAGATTAATAAGCAGAGACAATAAACAAAAATTCTGTTTAAGTTATGTATTAACAAACTAAATAATTAAACAAATAAATAAACTATCCATGGATCTGATAAATACATGGATCTGTGAATACAAAGCAAAAAATGTATGGATTTAAAGCTGAAATCTGAAGCTGTACACAGAAGAAAACACTGCAACAAACACTCCAAAACGAAACATTACAAATCACAAAATTCAGGACTGAAATATTGCGTGTAAAATCATTGAAAGTTTTTTGTTCGTCACACATTAAGTCATTACTGGATATGGCTGTGGACTAAAGAACGTCACATGATTTAATGAAATGTTGACGGCTCTCTGACCTCTTAATGAAATAAACCTTAAACCTTAAAGGTCCCAGAGAACAGACTGTAAAACAATGTGAGAACAGGACTGAATGAAACGCTTCCTACAAACGCAAACTACCTACTTGGTCATTGAAGCTCCACGGACCTTTCTAACACACAAGACCACCTAGAAGTACGACACAACTGATATCACACACATCCATCAAGTGAAAATACTTCCTCTAAATGAGTTTATGTGTATTAAAAAGTAAATGTAAAAAACACATGCAAGTATGTATTGTATATTATCAGTGTATTATTCTGAAGGTTTGTCCAGTTAAACCATAAGGGTAAAAAGCCATAAATAACAGAGTACAGAAGTTGCTGTATGTGTGTTTTAGGTAAGGGGCCTCTAAGGTCAGCCATGAAACACCACTAATCTGGTGAACCTCTGAGCCACTGGGCTGTTAACCTGGAAATGGAGAGATGAAAGAGAAAGAGAGACCTCTGCCCTTCTCTTCAGGAAAGTGATGCTCCGCTGATCCCATTAGCAGTTCAACCAGACATATAGGGAAGAGAAGAAGAGAAGAAATGGAGTGAGAAGAGATTCTGGGATAAGAAAAAAGTGGAAAACAGAGTATAAAGAAAGAGAGAGAAGCAGAAGGAATCAGACAACAAGACAAATCTGTTAAGTTGGCAATAAAGGAGCATAGCACAAGAAAACTAAGAAAAGAGCACATGAAAGTGTGTGTGTGTGTGTGCGTGCGTGTGTGTGTGGCATATAAAGCAACAAGGCATCTAAAAAATCTAAAGTGGTCACATGACTCCTCTGTGATAACTGGAGCAGCAAATCAGGGGTCAGTTTACAACCATCTAGATGCGTTCTTGCTAAATCCTTCTTTCAAGTTTGGAATGACATAAGGGTAAGTTAATGATAAAAATATATATATTTAGGGGGGTGAACTGTCCCTTTAAGGCTAGTAGACCTTAATATATTGTAACAGGGTGGAACTAACTGTGAGGGAAGTGGTCAGGAAACATTCAACTCTGTTTGTTGACACTAGCAGCACATCAGTTATTCACCTTGCTTTGAATTTAGTAACAGAAGACGGACGAATACAGACCAGAGGAAACTGAGCAGATGTGTGGCAGTGGGACTATTGTGAGGGGGGTAGAGAGGTCCGTGCTGGTGGTCTCTGCACCCACTGCTGGCCCTGACAATAGCCACTAATTGGTCTGACTGTTGGTGGTCCAGCTGGCGCTGGCGCTGCCGCTGCACCATCGGACGCAACGCTTCTGCTAATGCGACAGGGTGCATGCAGGAGTGTTTACATGGCCGGCGCTTGCCACATGCAACTAAATCACTTATCGGAGTGTGAAATGAAGGTTGCCACTGTGTGGACATCATGCAAACTCCAGGAAACCTGACAGAAAACAGAAACTAACCATTTACTGTCACACCTGATTCAAAAAGAGCTATTGAAGCTGCCCAGGTTGGTGATACACACACACACACACACACACGAAAACATGCATGGACACACACACACACAGACACAAACAGGCATCAGTGTGTTTGCTGGGGCCATTGCGTGGTGTGTTAATTATTTATCAATGAGCCAAAATGTAAACCAGGTTTCTGTGCATTCCACCAGTGTCCTGACATGTCAACACAAACTCTGGATGTGTGTAGTACACGAAGCAGATAAATACTCATCCTGAATTAACACAAATGGACAAAACTGTGTACCGAAAGAAAGTGAGATGGGAAGATAAAAAATGTGAGAAAGAGAGAGAAATACACCTGGTGTTTGCCCTACATGCAACAATACTTCATTTAACAATATCTGAGTATTTTACCAGCGTTGTTTGATTTAATACAATAAATATAACATTATATGTGCAAAAAACCTAAATATAACTTTATCCTTTAGTGCATTTAAGTTAAATGAATATTTAAATATTTAATATTTAGAATATTTAAAACCAAACTGTCAAATGAAGTGAATGTTTACATTCTTCATGTACTTATAGTTATTTATTATTTATAAAAGATGACGCATAATTATATATTATTACAAGTGGTACAATTACAGTAGCTAAATCCTGACCCAACGTTACAAAAATACTTTGTGATGATACAGAGGTTCAGCTCAACCAGGTAGATAAATATGATAATCTTTTGAAAAATGTAGTTCACAGAATGAAATATTACAGTTGCTATTGTCACAGGGGTGCAGCTGACAGCACAAGTGTCCGCAGCTGGGAATGCTGGGATTGTGGGGCAGCCGGGGATAGAAAACACTCCCAATTATCCGGCACAGGCAGGTCAGCTGGGCTCCTACGTCTTCAGCATACGCCTCATGTCTTAAAATAAAACAGCAACTGAGAAAAAAAAGAGCTGAGCTTGAGGAGAGAATGAGAGAAGTGGTGGACCACAGTGCAAGGGAAAAAATGATGGATTGAGACTGATTGAAGAGAAAGACGAGTGACTGAATGAGGAATGAGAGAAAGGATAAAAGTGTGGAAATTATATTAAACATTCCATACAATTACAATGCAAGAAATGTAGATGTGATCATAAAAAAAGATGGTGAGAAATTTCACTGTAAACAGACAATCTCAGAATCAATCAATCTGTCTGTCTATATCATGTACCCACACATCTCTATTCCTATATACACTATATAGCCCTATATATGGCTACTATAACTTTATAGAGTACAGCTGTTTGCTGAGCTGTGATTTAAAGCAGTCTAGGCGTGAAACGCTGCCTCTAGTGGCCAAATATTATTCCCTAAGGCTGCTCAGTTCAACACATACATTATAAATTTTGGTCAAAATTGAACAATTAAAGAGTTCAGCTGTGAGAAACTGTGACACAGACTGCTGGTGGTGGTGGGGGGGGGTGTATTGTGAAAACCCAGATGTAACAGCCTGCCAGACAGAAAAAACCCTACCTCCGACCTTTATGCATGGCTCACTTTTAAGAGAGGCCATAAAGAATCAGATTTCAGCCCAAAATAGTTACTCGAACCCTCATCCACTTCTCACCCACTCTACCTTTAGGTTTAGGGCTGTGGTTCTCCACAGATGTGCCTTTCAACACGACCCTGCTGACTAGCGGGACATCTGGGTAACTGAAGGATGCTGTCAATCTAACTAAGTCCCATACTTAAACGTGAGACTGTGTGACCCCTGTCAGTTTTGAGGAAGGTCTCTTTGCTTCGGACCCACTTTGAACGTCTCCAAGGCAAAAACAAAAATTCACAGTAACAAAGCAATTTTGGTACATTTATTTATGAATACACACATAAACACTTTTCATTTCTCTTTTCCCTACCTGTTTTGGATTTTTCCTGTTCTTATTTTGGGTTTACATAAACTTTTCCTGATTTACTTGCCATAATTAGTCATCTGGGATCAAGGTGATCCACTTGTATTCATTTTTTATTCCTATTCTTTTCCATGTATCCACATACAACTCATTCCCATTTTGTCCTTTTTTGCCATCTCTATTTAGAAAGTTCTCAAGTGTTTAATTGCCATACAACCTTCTAACACTGTGCATTTCTACAAAGATAAAAGCTGCTCTTGTATAGAAGATGGGCTGTGGAACATGTCCTTCAGGTTGAATGGCATTGCTCCTATCCCTTGGGCTATATACTTATATATGAACTCATGCACATACTCTCACTGTCTCCCTCTCTCACACACACACACACACACACACACCATCTTTGACACACACTTCCTGTCTGATGAAAGCCCTCACTGTGTTTGATATGAACACCGGTGGTCAGGCCGGGCGGCTAGACCTGGAGAACAGGTCAGAGCATGTCTCCTTCTAATGACCTTTGACCTTGGCCTTCTTTCAAGTGCATCTGCTTAATTAGCAAACATGAGGAGAGAAGAAAAATGAAAGGAACTGAAGCCACAGGGAGGGAGACACACACACGACCACACACACACACACACACACACACACACGGCCACATACATACACAAACACAGACACACACTCTGCATAGCTGAGACAATATTGACCTTGAGTAGATTGTGAATATTTAAACTGTTTGCGAATAGAAACTGCCCATTTACACAAGGGCTTGAACTGAACCCATCACAAAAAAGCTCATTATTGAACACTTCTGGTGGACAGTATTTACAGCAACTGCAAAATCCGGCTAATCACACAAACTGAAGGTAATTAAATACGAGACGTTCCCGGTGCCATCATCCCACACCTGGGAGCATTTATAACAAATCTATTTGAGAGAAATTCACGTGAAAAGCCACCAGAGAAATTCAGGTTAAATGAATCTCTCTGAGGTGTGGCAGCCCGTCTTTCACCAGGGACCGGTGTCTGAAAGCCTTCAGTTCGTGTTTGATTTAGCGTAGTTCCAGACAGACGCGGTCAGACGGTTCCCCTTAAGACTGTTCTCTCTCCTGAGGAACCGTCTCCACCGCCTCAACTTCTCCTGTGAGATGAACCACCTCACCACAGCAGCACCTCACTGAGAAGCACGATGGAGGACTATGCATCTAAATTCTTTGTGACATGATCTGAGTAAAATGTCACCAGGAAAAGAACTTTAATCCATGCTGGAAAAGTTCCACCCTAATGCCCTTAGTATAAGTTCAAACTGGTAGGTTGATTCGTTTGAGGCACAATAACAAAAACAACACAACAGGGAAGAGTTTTGGGCAAGACTGTTTAAATAAACAAAACAGGTTTTAATTCTTTATAATTGACAATCCACTGCTAGAATTGGGTAGATTGTGTGTAGAATTTAATCCATTATGAATAATCTGACCAGAAAATGAAACTAAATACTGAGAGATTTTACCGTTCAATGTCTAAAATTTGTATTTCTGTAAAAGTTCTAAAATTCCACCTTTTCCCCATTACAGTTTGTAAAGCTGATGAACAACAAAAACATTAACCAAAATCTGGAGATTCAGGGACATCCATGTACCACAACAGCATGAGGTTAAATGAGTTCATACTCATTTAAGAGTGTATGAAATTTGTAAAAATACAAATTGAGATTTTCATGGCTAAGTAAAACAACTGCTTTCATGTCAATAAATCACTATTAAAGGGGTTTGGAATTGACACGAAACAGGATATTGGGGGATTGCTGTCTCAATGGATCTGGTCAGTGGGGCAGAGGCGACTGTTAGCACACGATCAACAAACTCCTTGACACCTTGCCAAACTTCCTGTGTGGAAAGGAAGTGAGAGTGGCCGCAGGGGCTCCACAGTTAACACTCAGCTCATGTACTGATTTGGAGGAAGAGGGAGGGAGAGGAGATAAAGGCTGATTTAACCTGTCGTTTATCAGCTATCTGACATGAAGAGATGGGCCCAGTGCACTAGATGATCAAATCCAACATTATTCAGGTTATGTAGTATTATTCTAGACAGGCCAGAAACACACACTCTTACACACACACACACACTATGTTCTCTCACACACACATAATAAGAAGTAATACCAGAAGAAGATGCTAATGTCTTGCTTAAAATATTTTAGGGTTGAATGAAGTCGCCTATGAAATGCAAATTACAGATTTGCTGTAAGAATAAAAGTAACAGAAGAGCACAGCCACGCAGCCTGAATTGTTTAAACCACTGAGATACCATGAATATTAATGCCCTGAAAACTGACAAAAGCAACGAGTTGTTTACAGGAGTGAGCTAGCGTGTTTTGGGCACCAAATCTGCTGTTTAGCATGAGCCGGCATTAGTATAAATAAAGTCACGCGTACGAAAGCAGTTTGAGTTACTGCTACTTAGTTGACACTTTGCATTGTGACCCATGGAAAGGTAAAAAGAAAAAGATAAAAGAAAGACTGACTGTGCTAAGAGTCTACTGTAGCGCAGCGCTGTACCTCTGACCCCCTGTCTTCCTGAGTGTGATGTTAGCACGTCTCTGAGGCAGCGATGCATGAGCGTCCTAGCATGCTACATATGTTCCAGTCAGAGTTAGCCAGGCCAGCGTAACAAAACAATGACAATCCATCCCACGCCTGGCAACAAGCGGTCCAATAAAAACATCAACACATCACACGCTTCTGCTAAATCCAACCATTTAATAAAACATTAGCATGCAGTGCTGAATTATCCCATCATAATTGCAAAACACGGATAAAAAAGTCAATTGAAACAGTCAATTGTCAATTGAAAATCAGTGTGTTGAAATGCATCATTTTACATTAGGTCCTGCTAAGATGCTAATATCTAAATGAGTGTTTAGCAGTTTGCAGACTGTTAGCAAGTTTATGAAACTGATAAATGAAGTGATTCAAAGTCAAACCAATTATTATTTTGGTATTTCACAAACTTTAAGAGTTCATGTAAGAAAAGTAAGAGAAACATAAGTGTTTGGTTTCAAATGTACCTTAGCTTAATAAACACAAGACTTATCTTACTTTTTATTAACGTTTTAAAACTAAACACATTAATGCCCACCATGAAAGACATGCACAGGCAAAAATATTAAACGTCGGCCATCTTGTGACACCTGTGAGGACACGACAAACAGTCACTCTTTCCTTTGAGCGGAATGACGGCTACAGCTTTATAGGTGTGTAAGTTAAGAAACTAGGGCAGCATAAACAGGACACAATAATAATTCCTTGAGTGGCTGGGCTCTGACCTCAACAAGGTCGCGGATGATGAATCTGTGTGGCGCGGTACATTAGAGGGATAAAAGAAGAAGGTGGGGGGTGAAGGACACTGGCTTCTCTGAACCTTAATCAGATGCAGATCAGACTAGAAGCATCAGAGCAGCAAATCTGTTTCAAAGTGCACTACCACACCAGCCACTCTCTCTCTTTGTCTCTCTCTCTCTCTCTCTCTTTCAAACCCATCCCCCACCCTCTCCCTGAGCCCCTTATAAAAGGTTGGTAGACAGATTCAAGTCTTTATTGAAAGATCATACGGGAAGACTGCGAAATCCCATTACTTGTTGATTAAGTATTGATCTCACCCCTAAGTATTAACAAGTAAGCTAATGCGGACTGACCCGTGAGACCAATGGCTACAGAGCACAGAAATCAAATGACAAAAAGAGAGGAATGAAGAAAGAGAGACAAAAAGAGATCACAGGGAACAAAAAAGTAGTGAACAGAAAACGACAGATGAAGAGAAAAAGAAGATAAGTGCAGTAACTCTCTCAGTTTTGGTTAAAATGTCACATCCATGTGCAGATCAATGGACGCCTTATTTTTCACAACCTTTGTGTTATTGCTGTCATCTGATGGCTCTCCTCTCATTCCTTCTAATGACTTGGGCTCAATTTCCTCTTCAGTATACAGCAAAGTTCTCTTTATCCAAGTGCTCACTGTCAATAATTCATATTTCATTTAAAACCATCACCACTGAGATCACACTGTTTGTTACTACGCGCAGGAAAATCTCAGAATGGCCAGAACATAAACAGATTGTTTGTCTTCATGTAACTGTCATTCGGTGCTTTCCTTTTGTGCAAACAGAACAAATGAAGACGATAAAACAAGAAGAATCAATGAGTGAGACTGTCATCATTTTCATATTAAAACTGAGCAGAGAGAAAAGGACACAAAGGATTTGTTATTCTGGCAGGTTGCTCGGCCAGTCGATACGTCCACAGATTATTCAGATTAGCAAGAGGTTTAACTTCATTCATTGACTTGATGAAGGTTTTGTCCGGTTAAAAAGCTGACACAGTCCATTACAAATAACACTGCACTATTGATTAGTTCATTGCTAGAGAAACTCTTCCTTTGCCTCATTATTCTGCTCTGTAAACTGCATTAAGTAACAAGCACAACAAAATATTTGGTGAGCACAGCTAAAGTATTTTTTTAACCAAATATGAGAGAAACTCTAAACCTAAAAAACATTATAATTTTATTTTGTACTGTATCCTGGTCACTGTCCTTCCTGCTACATTTAACAGGCACTTAAATTCAAACCAAAACTTTGTTTGCAATAGAAATACAAAGGGACACAGCCAACATCTCTTGTTATTAGATTTTTAATTAGATTTACAAATCTCTATTGATCAGTCATTAAAAACTGTCTGGTTCTCATTGCTGCTGTGTACAGCGTATTGTGTGCTGAGTAACCAAAAAACATTTCGACCCTCAATTTATAGCATAAACAAATAGACTAGTGGCCAATTAAGTCACTTCCAACAAGAAAGAAAATCTGGCCCTCTTTTGAGCCAATGAGAAAACTGTTTCCACTTTTAACCTCTGCTAAAAGATACAGCTGCTTTCTGAAACACTGAGGAGACAAGTAAGTGTATTGTAATACTGCAGACAGCAGAATTTTACAGCAGGCCTTCACTTTTGGATTACTGTAAACTGTTTATCAAAAACATATCTTGCTTCTCTGAGTGTATTTCTGCATATTGTTTTAGACATTCAACAAGGTCTTTCGCATTATCAATTTCTCAGTGAGCAAGACTTTCAGTTGCAGACTGTATCAGTTTTCCCAGCTGAAACAATCTTTTCAGCATAAGGACTCTGTGCAGGACTTGCTCCACAAATGTATTGAATCCAGGCCTTTGTCTGTTGCCAAAATATTCTGTGGTTTTCTGCGGTCTAAACGACTCTCCTGTGATCTAAGATGGCTTGGAAATTGGATCTTGGCCTATAATAAGCAGGCCCGGAGAACCGTAGCCCACCCCTGCCAAAGAACAGCGACATGAATACGTCCCAAGAACATTGGGTCAAACAAAGCCTTGATTGATTGGATCAGATGCTTGGTATGATCAGATACCACAGACCAATTGAAATCAAAGGGAGGCGGGTTCTGTTAAGCACACATCAGGGAAAAGGGTGGGGGCCAAATTTAGCTCTAAAGAGCTAGTCATTCTGTTGTCTAAAACACTGGATTCCTGTGGTATTGGAAGGACAGGACGGCCTGATGACGAGTCAGAACATGACAAATAATGCCCACAGAAACTGCTAAAGTACTCCAGATCCTTCTAATGCGCTCTGGGATATCAAACTGAAAGTGAGAGAGAGTGAACGAGAGAGAAAAAAGCGTTTTTTGTTCTATAAAAAATACAGTGTATGCAGTCCCATCATTCTCTTCATTAAACCCATGTGGTGACAATTGCAGTGCCCCTCTTTCCCAAACCCTCCCCCCGCCATGTTAAAGAGTGTAGGGCCTCAACATGCGCAGCATGTAATGATGTCAAAGAGCCGTTTCAGGGTGAATGTTTGGTTTGAATTAGAGGCCAGCGGGAGTGCGGACTCTCATACACACTGGCACAATCGCTTTGTTCCACCCTGATCTGTGGTGCAGAGAAGACTCTCTCTTTCTCTCCTGGTGTATAACACTCTCTCTTTATTCGTATCTCGCCCAACCATTATGCAGATATCCACGATGTTCACACTCTTAGATGGATGATCTCACAAACAGTGACATTTTCCACACATATATACACGTCTTAGCATCCATTTGCCACTTTTAAAAAGCACAACCGCGGTGCATAACACTGTCGCATAAACATGTGTATATTAAGAGACGCTGTACATTTACACCCAGCAAATATTACAGAGACGTGTTTCCACACAGCGTCTCAAAGTCATTACGGTACATAACCCAAAGCTAAGACAAAGCTGTTTATACGTCACATAAACGCTCCGTTACATTTTCTTGTACTCCTGCATACAGCTGCACTAGTGATTACAATGGGAAATTGTGTTTTAATGCCAGGTCAAAATGCTCAGCCTGTTTTCAGTGTAAACCTCTGTTGTGTACGGTTGCTAAGCAAATTGAACACTTAGCTAATTAATGTAGTATTTAATTGATGCGTGTTTACAGGTAGTCTTGCTTCATTAATATTCACACACACACACACACACACACACACACACACAGTTAAGTAGTAGCCTTGTTTTACAAAGTATAAAGGAAAAAGGCAGATTTTCTGTGACTCTGGATGGAGGAATGACTGAATGAATAAAGGGAAAGTTTGAGAGGCTGAGAGGAGCGGACAGTGTGACCTTTTTAAGATCCCAGTAAACGGGTAAATAAGATCCCGAGGTGACTGTCATTTACAGGCTGGTTATTGACATGAAGCTGGTCAGTCCTGAGAGATCACAGCACACCAACATAACGACAAAATACACACGTGACAGTCAGTCACCCATAAACTTATGCCAAGCTATTACTCTGTATGTTTCCATCACAGTTGTGTAGAGATGTGTAAGACTTTGCTAAGGGCTTATACTTATACACTTATATACATATGCACACGCGCACACACACACACACCACAATGTTCCAAAAATTGGAAGTTAAAACATTTACCTTTAAAGGTTCATGGGAAAACTGACTGCACTGAAACAAATTAAAATAAATAAACTGAAACTATTATCACTTCTGGGATTGGATGGATCCCTGCTATCTTAAAAATGCTCTAAGATCCTCTGTCCTTTACTGTCTCCCTCAAAGCGCGTCATTTTTAATATTCAGCCCTGCAAGATGGTGGGCACATTTGTTCGGTCCACCACGTGAAAAAAGCTCACACACTCTCTGATAAACTTCAGGCTCCAAAAGTGGGGGTAAGAATTTATCATAACAAGGTCACATTTCATAAAAAACAATATTTGCATGTGTGGATTTAAGCTAAATGATAATGAAATGCAGTCTTATACATCAGGAGAGAGGACAAATTAGTTTGTGTGCTGGTTAAGGGTGTAGCTCATAAATTGTGTCCTTACATATATATTGGACTAAAAAAACAGTCAGAAATATACAGATACAAACTTATATACATACCAAATAAGGTTAATGTAATAAATAACGATCCAAGTAATAGTTAGACTAGGGACCTCATTTAGACTCACTGCTCCTATTAATGTGTGTGTGTGTGTGTTCACTTTCTAAACTTTCACATGAAAGGTGGAATGAAGTTACAAGTTACAGTTGTTAAAAAGAAGGGAAAACAACACAAAAACAAGTACAACCTGCTTAAGTGAGAAAAGGTTGTATTATCATGATTTATATCATGATTTAAAATCACTATTATAGTGATTTTAATACTAATATTGCAAGAAGGTCTTTACCATGAGACCATCATCCAATAGTTGCTCACCCCACAATGTGCATGTCCTATATAACAGCAAAAACACAACAAGCTATCAGAGTAGGAAAAGTAAAGTTAAATAAGCTATCAGAGATTGACAGCTGATAGCCATAACCAGGGAACATTTACAGAGCTTTGCCAAATGTTCTATACAAGTTCTGTCAAAGCTATCTGAAACGTTTCTGCAGTTATGTTAGTAAAACGTGTTTGTAACTTTATATGCCATGTATATCAAAAATGTTACTCTTAAGTAGAAAAAAATAAGACATTAGATAACACCTCTAACACAACTGACCATCTCATTAAACTCATTAAAATCTTTATGGTCCATTACGCACTGGGTCAGACACACAAAGAGACGCACAAACACACACACGCACGCAGACACGCACACAGACACGCACACAGACACGCACACACAAAGAACACAGGTTCCTGATGCTGATGTATAACAGCCAGTATGGGAGGCAGGTTTGTACGGGACCTGACAGAGCATCTCATTCCACCCTCTCTCTGTATTTCTCTCCCTCTCAATTATTGTTGGGATTTGTAAGTTGTGATTACAGTCGTGCACTTGTGAGTGAGCCCTCGCTGGTCTACTCCGGGAGATAACACACGCCATGCAAACTTACAAAACAACCAGTGACTCCTCTCTTAAAGGGTAATGAACAGAAATGCAGCTTTTTGGGGGGAGAGCCATGTGTGTGTGTGCGTTTGTATGTGTTGCATGGTGAGCAATTCAGCTCCATTCTCTACCTCGCTGTCAGAAAATATAATTTGCGCCTTCAGTGATTCACCTGGTTCGTATGCGGCATGCAAATTTATTTCCTTAATAATCAGAGCAAGAGGCTGCCCGGGAGGATTAATGGCATCATTCCTTATGCACCAGCAGCTTCCCGGACCGCCAGGATATTACCCGCCTCTGACATGGAAAAATTGTGTTAGTTCTACAGAGAAAACGCTGGGATATTTGTCCTGTGCGACAACATAATGGGCTGGTGCATCATCAGATTGCAATGTCATTTCAAAAGCCTTGAATTCAAATAATGTATAGTGAGAGAATAGATGGTGCGTACCTTAATACAGTCGGCTAGTTATCCTTCATGCTAGTATAAAGGGGGTTTCTGACATTAGCCTTTATTTAAATGAAGCTCAAAGCAGTAGCGACCGTAGGGTTCATCCTAGGCCAGGTCCCTCACTTTTCTCTGTTAATTAATCTTGTCTTTTACCCCTTACTCGTTTTTTTTTCTCTGCAAACCTCTCTGCTGGCCTCCTTCACAACTGTAAAGAAGCCACTATGAAATATGTATGGGACAGACGTATTAATTATCCCGCTATGTAGGGAAAACAATGCCACGGGCAGCCATCTTGATGAAGCTGTTTGTGAGGTGATCTGTGGAGGGTTACTGTCACCGCCGCTACGTGCGCCAGCTACTGTGTGACCTTTGATTAGCATCGGCTGGCAGTAATGTTATTGCACATGTAACGTTACAGCTACATAATTATTTTCCTTTGAAAAGCCAACAAAAAAAAGACACTGGCCATCAGGAGACTGAATTTATCAACATTACTTTTAAAACAGTACCTCAAAACTATAAAAATAGGATTCTTTAATGAAGGATTTAGACAGTGTAATTTTGAATGTTGATTTGTTATGACACTATATAAAGCTGCCTGTTTAAATTACACTCAAATCCACATTAGTGTTGCTATTGAACAAAGCGGTACACCGTGAGGTCAGGAAAGGCGAGATGTTTCTCCAAGCAACTTTTTCTCTTGCAGTTTCTTATCCTGTGTAAGACCCTGGCTGGCCTGAGGTGAGCACAAGCATTTTCCTCCCTGTCAACCAACCATCTTTTAAGATTATTTGAGATTAACGTTTTAGCTGCTGTCCAGTAAAATAAGCCAAGAGCAGCATCAGGAACAATAACACTGACTGTAGTTCACTGATTGTACGCAAATACTCAGTTTGAGAATCCACATATCCAGCAGAGATAAACTCACCGATGCAAAGCTCAGATACACATCAAGCAGAATAACAAGTCTTTACAATTTGTACATTACCCTTCAAACATCAGTTTTCTGCTTCTTAAATCAGTTTTCAAAACCTTTATTAAAATAAATAAACCAGGCAAATTTAAACCAGTTTAAACCAGCAAAGAAAGTTGACCAGTATTTACACCATCCAAAACACCCTAGCAACTACCCAGCAACACACTGACAACCACCCACAAAACTTGAAGAATTTTCCTCACAATATGAAACTGGAAAAAGTTATTATAAAATAATAAATAATAATAGAGATTATAAAAATCTTTGGAACACATAAACAACAAGGAACATAAGAATTTCCTAAGAATATTCATCGGGACAATCGCAACACATCACTGTCTTCATAGAATTGCCCCGTCATTGCTCAACAACAGCCCCCCGGTGTTTACATCTGAGGCGGAACTGCTTTGAAATGACCTGTCGCCATGCGGCAGGATTGATGATTAAGACGTAGGTACATTAATGAAACCTATTAACGACTCTTCTCATCCGAAATGGGATTTATTAAAATGAAGGTCTAATTAAATTTAGCGATAAGTCACGTTGAACAATGCCAGATAGTGGCTACTTTGATTCTGTTTAAAAGTAATTACACAGAATTGACAGTGAGAGTGAAGCTGTGGCCCTTTTAATGAGTTAAACAAGAAAAATCGATCAAGTTTCAGACTCTAGCAGAAGGCAGTTGTGTTGATTCCACAAGGCTGTCATTACATTTTTCCAGTTGTCTTTTATCTCATGATAAAAAAGGGTGGTTGTTTTATTTTTATGTCTTTTGCATACCCTAAATTAAAAATAAATTGCAATTAACAATATAGCAGGCATGTACTCAAACATTTGTTTCTTAGTTTCTGATCTGTTCAGTGTTTGTGTGTAAGTTTACATACACATCCCAAAACAAGACCAGCAGAAATACTCATGCATAATAAAAACATGCATAATAACTCATAAAAACATGCATAATATAAAGTGCCTTATCTTCACCTAAACACATAAGAACTGTACATATAGATATATTCATATATTTGTGTCAATAAATCTTAATCACAAGAGAAAGAGCTAATAGTCGGTCCAAAAGCACGGCTGCCAGCGAGATATTGCTTGTGCTAAATATCAGCACTTCTGAAATATCACTTATCCAATCGGATTAGACGACAGAACCAACTACAATTGTAAACATCAGTCATTACATGCCTCCCAACTGCAAAGAGACAGAACAAGGATCAAATAAAACAAACAGCTTGTTTGGACATCAAAACTAGTACAACCCTCTCCAGCAACACTCACTACAACCTACACATCTTCGTTTCCATTTAGTGTTTGCTGACAGTCCCACAGTAATCGCTTTGTGACATCACTGAAATCTACTGCCAATGTGGCCCCTTTTAAGAACAAGCCGCACGGCTCTGCAGAGAAACTCAGGCGCCCTCCTGCAACAAACACAGTTTACCAACACATCGCCGTGGAGACAAATCACACAATAGCCTTAATTTGGCCCCTTGGCCACAACAACAAGCGGCAAGAAACAAACTGCTGAGAAACGCTCACTGGAATATAATAAACGTGTCCTGGAAAACACAAACAGGGGAAATAATCACAGTCTGTGCCCTGTGTGTGCCACAAAACAGAGCTGTGAACACAGAGGCCGTGTTGAGGCTCTACAAACGGTACTTTCATACGAGGTGTGAAGAGGTTATCGGCTTCACAGCCCTCCCTGCATCTGGGCACATATTAATTATCACAGTCTGCATTCATGGCTGTTTCTCAGAGATGGTGATATTAGGCTGGGGACGTTAGGTCTCATTATCACAGGGGCTGTTTGTGATGTCCTCTGCTCTTCCTTTCCATAAGGAAGACAAAAAAAATATCTCACTGTCCTCTGGCTCTTGGTAGAAACCTGCAAACGCATCTCACTGCTTAGCAACCAGCCCTGGGGCCTGTTTTACAAACCCTAATTCAGATGAGAGTTAGCTGCAGTTGATTGGTTGTGTGTCTCACACCTCCCTATTTGTGCACTCTCTCTTTATCTGTGTCTTTTTCTCTCTCTCTCTCTCTCTCTCTCACACTATACTACATTTTTGCCATTTATTGCTGTATGATGGGGAAAAACTTGGGAAAAGCAGTAACAAATACTATGTAACTTTTGACACAAGAGAAAGAGAGAGAGAGAGAGAGAGCAAAAGAGAGAGAGAGAGAGAGAGAGCAAAAGAGAGAGAGAGAGACTGGACAGAATGAGCTCAACAGAGACCTACAGCAGCGAGTTTAACATGTTGGCTGATAGCAGGTCAATTACCTGCGTGTAATTGCAATAATTCCAATAACGCAGCAGTCATGCTTCACAGTTCCCAGATCAGGTGCAGTAATTGCAGTAATCTGGATCTGGAGCCTCTGGATCTGTCATCCACAGCCAAACTCACATTACTTAATACAATAACCCTGAGCTTATTAGCACTGCTCTAAACAGCAACACAGTGTAAATACCACATCATTCAGGTTATGACTGACCGGAAAAGGCAATTTCACAGAAAACAAAGCAGAAATTGCAACATCAGTTTTCAGACTAACATCTTTTAAAATGCGTTGATGCATTATTCAATGCAAAACACTCTAGAGATAAACATACCCCCATGATCATTTGCAAATATTCAGGAATTGTATTATAAACCTAAAGGTCCGATTACAGTGCGTTACAATCGGCTGTGATTCCTCGCTATGGAACAGCAACCAGCTTCACTTGTGTTTGATGGAAATGGACCCTGTTGATCCTCACATGACCAAGCGCTCAGCAACTCAGCACAAAGCAACAAGAGGCTAATAGGACCACTGCTAGTTTACTGAGGTAATTAAACGGCCGTGCGAGAGGACTGGAGAGAGAGAAAGCCACGGGGACTGAGGAAATATTGCCAGTGCGTGGGGCCGCTTTGCTAATAGGCCCGGCGTGATGATGGATCTGGTGAAGTGGCCCCTTTGCATTAGCAGGAAGACATTAATAAACACGAATGGGTTAATAGTGCAGAAAAGCCAGCAGTCAGGCCGTGGGGGTGTGGAATATTCCTGTCCTTAAGTCAGCTGTAAGTAATTACGCCATGGTGAGCTTCTGACGATTACCATAACAGAGCAATTGGCTGTGAAGAATGGATAACAGTATAAATATGGAAGTGTGTTAGAGCCGGGTAGCACGACACATTTTCCTCTCAGAGGATGTGTGTTGGGGGACATCTGATGGTTTCAGCACCCAGGCTCTTGTGAGCACTCACAGGGCGACATTCTGTCGGTTTGGGACATGGCCTTTGCTTACCTTAGCCTACATTTTTGCTCTTTGTTTTTCGCAGCTGTCTGTTTCAACAAAGTGTAATTCCTCAATCTGCATCTATAAACACTAAAGTTGAATTATTTGCAGGCTTGTCACATAAACCAGACGCACACACCTCAACCCTAACACAGCCCAGGAACTGACTTTGTTCTCGAAAGATAAAGGGAGGGTGGGGGTGGGTGACAGGATGAGGGGCTGGAGGAGTCCAGAGGTCTCCATCCGTACAGTCAAAGCCAACATGTGATGGTTCCCACAGCTGGGCGCCACTCTGCACTGGGTGAGGTCATACAGCCTTCAGAAAGGTGAAAGAGCAAAGGTCAGTCTGTCTAAAGAAACGTCCTAAGGGACTCTCAGCACATTTCAGCATTGAACAACAAAGGTACTCTCACAGGTGATTGAGAGACAGAGAGAGAGAGAAAGAGAGACAGAAAATTGAACACTCTGTTTTCCCTTCACACAAGAAATAAAGCAGATTTCCTTCTTTAAAAAATCATATATGACAGAAAAACTCAAATGTTCTATTCTGGGGGTTAATGTAAATAAATACCTATAAAAAGTAAAATACAACAATTAAGTAATAAGTAATTGAAGAAAATAATTAAGTAAATGACATGTATTAAACAATACATGGTGGTGGTGGTGTTTGGGTGTCCCTGATCCATGGGCGCAATTCCTCCAAGCTCTCGCAGATGTTTAACACAGGATCCTTTATCGCAGTATAAAGTTTTAACAGGCCTATCTGAGTGCCAAAAGTTGCAAAAAAACTAAATATACTACATAAATGAAAACATAAGCTCAGGAAATACATTTATCACTCGACTCGGTCACAAAACGTCCTTTGCACAGAACTAATAAACCTCAGGCCAAAAGCTACATCTCATCTGCAGGGGATGCCCTGGCAAAAGTTACCGACTGCACCGAGAAGCCAAACTAGCAGCCGCGCTGTCATGGCCGCCATCCAGCGCATGTACTGGATATATTTATGTGAATTGCACATAAAGGCAGAGGCTGCTTTTGGACTGAGCTGCGAGCTGACGTCTCAATCTGTCGTGTGACACGCAGCCGGCTGTCTGATGTCTCCTGTTGATGTCTGATGTCTGTCTGGCCCTGCGCTGGCTGGTAGATGGACTTCACCAGTCTGCCAGCCCCAACCTCTCACCTCGCCATCCTTTCTAACCGCCCAGCTATCCCAGAATGCACCATTACAGCACGACTGCAACGCTTAAAGATTTACGGCAGGCAAGGCCATTTTGCTCATTCGCCTGTCTGTGAGAGTCTGCCAATCTGAACCATCAGCTTGGAAAGCTTGGGCCGGGTCAGGTCTTCTCTTCTTCTCTCCATGTCTTTCAAAAATTTGTTCTTAAAAAAACCCTAAATAAATATTTGTGCATGATATGACACAGGGATTTCTGAGCACAGCCTCTTTGCTGATCAAAACAGTTATTTCTTAAAGATGCATATTTAAATTATTATTACTTACAACCATCATCAAAACCTTACTGTAGAAGTTACCACATCAACATTCACAGAGTAAAAATTTCTGCCTATTCCAAGTGCTACTGTAGGAACTTAGCAATGAACGTCAAGCGTGCCGCAAACATTTCCAGTACTAAAGGGATAATTTCTGTTTTCTTTTCTTATACTATTCCTCCTCAGAGATGGTGGCTTATATATGTTGTCAGCTAAGCAAAGCAGGGTGCAGTTTGTGGTCATTTTGTGGGATGTATTTTAATGGATGGTTAACCGTCACATCCTCGTTGTAATCTGCGTAGCAGATCCAGCATCCGCCAACAGCCCCATAAACGCACAGACTCTGAGACGCATTCACTGACTCACCAATACAATAACCTTAGTCGTCAGTCTACCGCCCAACCGCTAACAAGCCGGCCAAGTTTAATTGGTACATTTTATTTTCCCTCTGGCTTTAGGAGCTTAGAGAGAAACTCTGTGTTGTCGGGGTCAAAGGCAATTTCTCTCAGTAGTACCCAAGCATACTTTGATCATGGAAGCTTAAAAAACATGTTAAACAAAAAATGCATTTTTTATCTACAATACAAACTTTTTGTCACTAAAGTCACAATGATCCTCATTACACTGATACTAAAATATCAATCCAAGCAGCTTCAGCAAACAAACAATGGCAGAACTTTTCTCATAACTCACCGAGACGTTTTTTTTTGTGCAGGTTTTTCTGAAACAGGTGTCAGATTTATTTTACAGACATTTCACTAGTATTAAAACCATATCTCAAATCCTACTTTTCTGTTTGAATCAAAAGGGCAAAGACATCAAAGAAATCCAGTTAAGACAGATTTTAACCATATAGATGCAAAAATGTTCATATATATTAAACTCCATCCATTACAACAACAGTTATTAAGTGAAATGAATGGCAATCAGGCCGTTTACAAAGTGATAAAGAGAGAAAGGGAGTTTTCTTTCTCTACGCTACGGAGGGCCGTAGTGTTGAGGGAAGAATGATACCTTTAGGCGGTAGAGGACCAGGGTTCAACAGCCTTGGGCCTTCAGGATTCTGCCAGGAGGCCTGTGGTCCATCACCCAAAAAGCCTGGCTGGAGATGGCCGGCAGGGACAGGCACCATCCTGGAGGACAAGCAGGCAGATGGTGCCTCCACCGAGGGGACAGACACCAGACACACACTCTCATGCATTCTGGCTTTTAGCCCAGCGATCGCAAGCATTAAGGCTAATGCTAAGGGTAACTCCAAATGTAAAGAGGACAGAGCAAAGCTCCAGCCAGCCAGTCCACTCGATTACCCCCCCCACACACACACACACTTACACCCAGCGCCGCTACACAAACAGACATCATTACACTCCAGTACACAGTTTCTCACCCAGCATATCAGGACAGTCCAAACGGAAGCAGAACAGACTGACGAAACGATGAAGAGTTTGTAATGAGGCGCATGTGGAACTCACTGCGATCCCGTTTCTGTGTGTGTGTTTGATGAACTGGGCCGCTGCTTGTGTTACCTGAGGCTTGTGTGCAGATGGGCTTACGTCCCGGACTCATCCTGACTTCATGCGCCTACAGCTAGGAAAGAAACGAGAGATCTCGCATGCACACACACCAGCTGCAACCAAAATATTCTCTCATTCCCCAAACATAACTGCACACGCCGCCCAACTCCCAAATGACGACCGGCAAACTGTCCACATTACCACATATCACAGACCGAGATACATTTCATCACCCTGAGGTAAAAATGTCCCTCATGATACGAGCTGCTGAAGATTCCATAAACCTGCACTTTGGTGCCCTGATATGTTTGTATCCCGTGATAGGAATATAAAACACATTCTCAATTTAGTTTGTGCCACAACGTGACTCGCGTCTCTCTCGTACCTGCGCAGAATAAACCCATCGTCCAATGGCAGATTACTTTTCAGAAGACAGATTTTCTTGCTCAGAAATTGCTCCATCATAGCTCAGGGAAATTAGATCTCATTTAACTTTCATTTATACATCAACTGTGTCATACATTTTTTTTTCTAAATTACCTTGGGAGGAATTATAATGGACACTAATGAGACAACTGTTGACAAAGTGACAGATTAAAACTATTATGAGTAGCACAGCACAGATCTTTTGGCATTGGAAATCTGAAGACCTCAACGAGACATGTGAGAAAATCTGAGAAGCAGGAGACATCAGCAAAGCTCATTTCCTCTTTCATCTAAACCCACTGCAGTCTAGAAGAGTTAATTGAGATGTTAAGAAGATCATATTTGTAATGTGACTTTCCTAAGTGATCACACACATTACCAGTTGCTCTATTCCCAAGACTTCAGATCCCCGCTATAAAACTATAAAAACTATAACTCTATAAAAACTCATGCATCTCTTGTTTCTGGGGCCAGGAAAAGGGTGCATGAAGAGAGGTAGAGATTCTTCTAAACAACAGCAAGAAAGAGAAGCAAAAGAAAGAGCCGCCCGGTGGATTTAGGTCCAGCTACAGCACACACAACCGCTCGCCTATAACAACATGACAGGTGTACGTTTCCCCAACCTAAATGGCAGGATTAGCTACTAGTGGTTCTCTTCATATGCATTCCTTATGGGAATTAATTCCATTTGAAATGCAAGGCCAAAGGCAAGATTAGAGTGGCACAGCCCATTGGGGAGCTGTATGCCGCTGCTAAAAGCTGGGATTTGAATAATTGTACAGGCTTAGACCCAGAATCTGCACAAAACAGAACGAATGGATTATTACTGGAAACTTTGTACATTTGTGACTGCCTTGCTCTGAAATACCTGTGTGTGTGTGTGTGTGTGTGTGTGTGTGTGTGTGTGTGTGTGTGTGTGTGTGTGTGGGAGAGAGAGAGAGATCTTGACAGAAAATGGGAAAAGAAAACATGAGTTTATTGCAACTGGGATGAAAACGAGACAGAGAAAAAAAACTGTAAAGTGAGAAAGATTCTTATAGCCTTGAGTGTATTGGAGTCCACAAACATGTCTGTTTCAGAAAGTCTATTGTGGCTTCACCTCAGACATGTATTAACACTATGAAGACATCACACATATGTCATTCAGAGGAGAAAAATATATAATGATTTTATAATGGAGGCAGAGGAATAAAAATGCACCCTGGGTTATTGGTCGGAGACGTAGCCTAGCGGTCAAGCAAAGAGAGAGAGGGCATTTTATATGAAAGGGTGGGCTAATGCCCTGGAGACAGACAGGTGAGGGGCAGCTCACACAGACAGAGAAGTTATCACACCGTTACCCGGCAACGTCTTGGAAACAGCGCCCCGCCGTCTCCATGTTTATTTCGTGCAGCCAATCAGTGTAATCTGATCATTACCCTCCCGCCCCACACCCGAGCAGGGGTCTGAAACAGCCCTTACCCCTCCACTTACCCCTCGCACACTCATGCTTTAATCAAACCCTCTCAGAACTAACTTACTCTGTTAACACCAAACCTGACACAAATACAAGCAACAATCACCAGACACCCGAAGAAAGTTCTTATGAAAAGCACCAGCTTAACAACATAATAATTGCAAGACTGATGTCAATGTGTTGCCTTAATAGTACAATGCTACCTAAAAACTGCAGTAAAAATTGGCTGGCGTCTGTAATAATCGGCAATATGCCTCATATTCCTACATGTGTGCGTTTTAGTGCTTTGAGAGAGAGCGAAAGAGCGACACAGAGATGAAAGAGAGAAAGAGAGGGAAACGGAGCTCAGGAGGCAATTTCAAAAGTGTCAATGACCAAATCCCACACAGGCTGAAGTATATCAGAGACTCTAACCAGGCATATGCAAAGCAAGAAGCCGGAGTCATCACTTTCTAAATGGTGTGACCAACACTTCAGTCATGCCCGGTGAAAACAGATGATGAGAACTGGGACATGAGAGGCCTTTATTTCGGAGAAGACAAACCCTAACATACTGTCAATTCCAAACGGCGCATGTTGCCAAACTAAACACCCACAAACAAGACCAATAAACAAATCTTTACAGCTTAATAGACATTTAAGGATGTCCCACTGGCTGTTTATGTGTATGACTACAAACTGCATCTCTGTTGTTTTGACAATTCATCTTTAAGTGACAACCTGCAAGGTGACAAGAGTCCTCAGACGAGGCACAGGAACCATTCGCCTGACGAATGGGCTTTACCCAAATGTCAATCACATGCTAACACCCGTGCTGAGCCCAGCAGCCCCTGTGTCCTCCAACTGCTTACAGCCAATAAGCAAGCAGAGAAGGCAGGCTCCACTGTTTTACTTCTGTTCCCACAACCCTGGTTAAGAAATTATGCTGATTAAATCTTTATGAGGCCGTGCCACTGGAGCTGCCCATATCTGAGGACTGTGTCTTTTTGAATGTGTGAATAATTTAATCTCTTGGATAAGTCAAGTGGATTTATCCAGAGATCAAGTATAAAACTGGGCTGGAGGAACTAGTCACAGGAAAGGTGGTCAGTGTTTAACCCATAAGTGACTCAACTCTGGGACTGAGTCATGGTTCTGATAACAATGACATCATATCTATTATGATGTATAAACATGAACATGAGGTTACCAGTTACATTTAAATATATCAAGTCATTGGAAAGTGACAAGTTCCCCACAGCTGGGGAGCATTTGGGAATAAGAACAGTAATACAGCAGGATCTAAACTCCTCTCTCTGTTTAAAAATGGGAGGGTGAAGCTTTGCTGTGTTCTGAAACCTACTGCCTACGCCAGCTGAAGATTGTAATGGCAAGACCCCAATCTCCTCCCTGTGCCAGGCTTGCTGGTGCAGACAGCCCCGGCTGAAATACCTGTCCCTCCCAGGCCGCCCGCTTCTCGATGCTGCTAATCCAATAAATAAATCAAATGAAGGTGCGTGCGAATTGCTTTGTTCGACTGGGTCCCATTCTTCAGCAGGACGCTTGGAGCGTCTCAGCTGGGGGCCTGGCAGGAGTCTGGGCATATTTTAGCACAGGTACTGAACAGACCCAAAGCAGCGAGAAGCTGGCCGGCACATGCAAGCCTGGACAGACTTCATACACAAGCAGATGTAATGTTATGCTGCACTGGACGGTTTGAAGGTCGGGTGCCCAAAATGCAATCACAGATAAAAGTTAAAAGCCAACAGTGACATTGTTAGCTGTGTTCTAAAGCCTACTGCCTACGCAAGCATCCTAACTGTGGTGGAACCTTAGAAGTGACCGATTCTGAATGCTCTACATAGGAAACAACTGAAAATATCCAGCAGTTAATACTGCAAAACTCAACTCACTGTACTCTACATAGAACCAACAAATAAGAAAAATAATGTAGCACTATAGTTTTGCTTTTACTGTTTTTTTTAAATGAAATAATAAATTTCATTTTCATTTATAATTTCATATTATAATTTTCCCATTATCTGCCATCTTATAATTATTATTACCATTGTTATTGTAAAATCGCTCCCTCAATAATCAAAAATCAGTGCACACATCCCATATTTATGGTTTAAAAACAGCAACAAAACAAAACTGCAGGTTCCAAGCCAAATGTTCAATTCAAAGTGTGTTTCCTACAGTATAAAGCAGATTGGCTTGAGAATGAATTGCAAACCACCATCACAAATCAGAGGAAACATCTAAAGACACTTGCTGATTGAAAACACTTCAAAAATAGCAAAGGATCACCAGCTACAAATGAGAAAGTCCATTAGAAAAGGGTCCAAACATACAAAACGCATCTGTCATAAGATATTTCTATCCATCACAAACACTCTAATTCACTCTCGACTTATAAAGCCACTGGTTAGTAACAAAGGTCATTATCAATAAAATATTATTTAGCATTTTTATTTAACATAAATCAAACCACTGCAAAGCAAACACTAATGTCAGAAACTCTCGAAACACTGTAAACACAGTTTTCTGTGCGTTTACTTGTTTAGGCGGTAAGAAAAGTTGTGAGTTTAGTTTACTGCATGTTCTTGTTTTGACCTTCTGCCTCATTCATAATGCATCATCAGTAGAAATCTTTATGAAAGTTTAATACAGAAAACCTTCCTTGTCTCCAGTCGCAGCATTATGACAGAACCACCTTTAATCAGCGTGATTGGGCTGAGACACGATGTCAGCGTTCCTCACACAGTCTCAACCCCAAAAACTGCTGTGATCTTTCTGAAACACTCACCTAAACATCCAACATCTCCCTGCTTCTGTAACTCCCTGACCCGCTCCACACTTCAGTAACAGTCATATAGACACTAACTCAAACACTCACTTCTGTAGATACAGCAAACATTGCTGCAGAAAAGTTTCTCTATACATCTGTGGGCAGTTTGCTATTAAGAAATTGCCCATAATAATAAATAAACTGTATGTGATAATAGGCAAAACATAACAAATGATCACAGGTATTTCTTTTAGTGGTTATGTATACTGTAACCAAATACACCAGAGTTATTTGACTACCCAACTCTGATATCCAGGCCACCTTAAACAAACTCTGAATCCACTGACAACCTCATTTTATCTAGAGTAAATGATCTAAATAAGTTAAGAAACGTTCAACAGCGTTCATTGGTCTGAACAATATTATACTTTTGACATACAACAACAGCAAACAACAGTCAACACGTGCAAAACACCCAGCGACTGTCGACCTCCTCAAAACACATGAAACGCGTAAGAGACGAAAACAAACAACAAACCACGTGACTCAAAACTTTGTCCATAATATCACAGCGACTTGGACTATTTATTAGACTTAGACTATTTTTATTAGACTATTTATTAGACTTAGACTATTTGTTATTAGACTRTTTATTAGACTTAGACTATTTGTTATTAGACTGTTTATTAGGACTTAGACTATTTTCAGAAATAACTTAAAAAAAGCGACAATATGTACCGATGACACTGACCTGCACCTGTCCGCTATCCTGGGATATTTGTTTCTTTACCGTGTCTTTTTTTGTCTCCATTTTACCTCTTTGATTTCCATTAAACTGCGGAAGTCGAGCGACAAACGAAAAGCGTTTCCTGCGATAAATAGCGGCGCGACTCCGATGTTCACGCCCTCAAATCCGGCGCAGTTTCGGTGTTTGGCAGGGTAACGACAGATCAAAGCTGTTTGTTTATTTTGTTTATTTCTCATGTTATATGTAGAGAAGTCGGTCATTCTATGAAATTAATACTATATACATTTTAATTATAAATGACATTTTATACGGATAAATGAAAACCATGGTGGGTTAGTTGTTTAAAAACATTGAGGATGAACTTATCACAAAGTCATAAAATGAAACCAGTTTTCTGCATGTATTTATTATACAAAAGCTGTGAATGTGATCGGCAATGCAAACGCAATAATAATGAATACATAAATAATAATTAACTCATAAATAATTAATAATAATTTTGCAAGCAGCTGGTCACTATTGCGCTGCAAAGATGTTTTGTCACGTTACAAATGTTAAAAAAATT
>JBAJNP010005360.1:0-29390 GCA_036877545.1 Yasuhikotakia modesta
TTATTAATTTGTCATACAGTGGTCTTGCCAGGCCACATATCTCAAAAGAATCTCCCCACATATTACTTTTCAAAGTTGAGTTTCGATAGATATATATATATGTATATATATATTTTTTAACGTTGCTTTCGTAATGTGTGCAATAGAGGGTTCTGAATAGAGCTTCTGTATAGCTCAGTTGGTAGAGCATTGCGTTAGCAGCGCAAAGGTTGTGGGTTTGTTACCCAGGGAGCACATGTACTGGTAAAAATGTATTGAATGTACTGTAAGTCGCTTTGGATAAAAGTGTCTGCCAAATGCGTAAATGTAAATGTAGATGGTTAATTAATTTTAATAGAAGAAAATTGTTAATCAACAAATACTTAAAATGTAGAGTCACAAGATAGCAAACATCAAAGCAGTTTTTCATCAAACATTTTATTAATTATTTTCACCAGTACATTATTCAGTGCGAAAAGTTAGTAAAATATTATTAATTAGTAGTTATAGAAACATTACAGTGGAGAACATCGGAGAGTGTTCTGTAGGCGTCCTGCTGTGGCAGTCACTGTGTGCTAAATGGCTTAGTCGAGTCATTATGTGTTTAAGTCACTCAGTCATTATGCAACTGATGGAGATGGAGTGCTTACTGTTTATAAGCATCACAGCTGCATTTGTTCCTTCTGCTGATGTGTTTGTGTTTTTCTGCAGGTCAGTGTGTTAAATCCATTTACACCTTCAATGCAGTTACAAGTCTGTGCTTCATTCCTGAAGGAAGAGGTTTCATTGTCACTGGCTCAGGTAGGCATATGTCTATACACTACTGTGTGCATGTGTGTATTGGCCTTGTCTTGCATCAGTCTGGAGATATCAGGTCCATCCTGGGTTCAGAATTATTGATCTCACCTTAGATGCCGGGAAGCTGCAGGTGTGGAGCTGGAGCTCACAGGAGAACTGTCAATCAGTGAACGCACACCTGGACTCAGTCACTTCGCTACAGGTGGGTGAGCGCCATGGCAACGGATCCGCTCTGGCATCTGGAACTTTCTCAGTCTGCCCTTTAGCTCAGCATATGTTAAGAAAAGAAGCTGAAGTGTTGCCTGAAGAGAGATCCCTCGAGAGTGCGCTTGCACCTCCGGCGATCTTTAAACACGGTCTAAAGTTCATGGAGATGTACAAGCTATTAAAGGGCAGCGTTTAAACATTTTTGCTTCTGCGGTCTCAGTCTCTTCTCAGTGACTGATTAATGGCTATATAGATAGTGAAATGCAATACTTTGTGCTTTTAATAGTACATCAGAAGTATTAGAAAGAACAACAGAAAGAAAGTCAATAGATAAAGAATGGAAACTCCTGTGGTGATTAATAAAGTCTTATTATTTTGGCGAATAGCAAAGACTATTGTGACTAAAAGTGATGTAGTACAAGGTGCAAAAAAGCAAAGATAGAAATCAGAATACTGTAGCATCAAACTGGAGTGACTCTTGTTCCATATTTAATACTGTTGGCATGAGTTGTCATGGCAACACATTGGCATTTACCCTCGGTTCTCCACAGTCCCATGGTCCTCTGGTGTTCAGTGGCTCTGCTGAGGGCCGGGTGTGTGTGTGGGAGGTGAGCCATGAAGAGCCGGAGCCCCTTCGCAGGCTGCATCTCTGGGGGCCAGATGTCACGGGGTGTGGTGAAGGTGACAGGGTGAATGGCAGGCTGACTCTGAGCCCCCGTGGGGACCGCCTGTTTCTCTCGTGTGGGAGGGCAACCATACGAATCCTTAACTGGAGAACAGGTAATATATGTGGCTTTGTCAATGTGATCCTGTGATCTGCCTATATGTCTATGTATAGCCTTTGATGTTACCTAGTTTTATATTGGTTATTATAAATATATAAAGATGGAATAAAGTATGGATAGAGAAGCCTTCAAAATAAACCTTCTGCTACAGCATGTTTTTTCCTTATATTATTTATATTAAATATAGTTAAGGTGTGAATACAATTAAGTCGAAAATGCTAATGTCATTATTTTCAACAATAGTATAAAAAATCACTTGAAATAGAACAATGGTGTTAAAAACATTTTAGCGACCAGCTCTGATTAATTAGGCGGAAATGTTGCTTTTTTCACTGATGGCAGGAAAAGTTGTGCTCCAGAAATGGGAAAACCACGGATATGATTAGTGATGAATATTTTACCATCCCAGCGGACCTTCATTTGTTCTTTAACTCAGGGCTATTTAACAGATTTATTAATGAAATACATCTTGACAGATTTTGTTCGCTCAGAGATGTTAATATCTGCGTTAAAATCCCTGTGGTTTAGAGAACACGGGCAGGAGAGGGTCTGCTTGCTGCAGGGCAGAGATAGACATAAAAACATCCACAACTTTCTCATTTTAATCCTGTTTTCTCACAGGAGATTTGTGCTGAAGGCTATTATCTCAAAAAACCTGTAAACAATTACTTCAGATAAATCAGTTTTACTGGTAGGAACACACTACATGATGTGATGTTCTAATTGAGAGCTTTGAGCTTGATAATGATGCCATTTTATCAAACTGCTCATTGCTTTAGCTTTAAAAGAAATAATGAGCTTCATATAGATGGAAAAAACACTTGTATTAATGATGTAAAACACACAGCAAAGACAACAGTTATTGAAAGGGCAAAGGAGGGTATAAATGAAGACAAATGAAGTTCGTTAAGTTACTCTTTGTTTATGATTCGTTTGTACTGTGGAATCATAAATACATTCTGGTGAACCTTGTGTATAAAATGTGTGTGTGGAGGAACGTTGCAACCCCTAATGAAGCGTGTTTGCTCTCTCCAATCATCTGCAGGTGTAGTGACCAGATTAACCAATCACAGCAGCACTGCTGGTGTGACAGATTGCGTCAGTCAAATACCAGGTCTTTTGATTGGTTCTTGTTTTGACCTTGCCAATGGAGAAAGCATGATTAACTGTAAGTAATTCTGATGTCACATTGTCACATTTTTAACACCACTTAATGTGCAAAACCTTGAGACAGATTTAACAGTATAATAACCCTCTCCCACCTCTTTGTCTTTCTTTTAGTGTTTTCTGTTCCCCAGTGTAAGTATCTGGTTACACTCGCCTCTTCAAATATTCCCAGAATTCTTTGTTTTGCTGCATGGCTAACAGCAAGCGGGGATCATCGGTGGGTCACAGGGGGGCGTGACCTCATTGTTTGGGAGCAGCTTCCGGGAAATTTTAAAAAGAGGTGTGGCTAAATTCTCTTAAAATTCTGAATCCAATAGTATCTTTGTACCCCTCAAGCAAAGTTCAATATTCACCTTGTAAGGGCAGTTCTGTAGGTCAAGCTGCTGGCAACACCGAGGTCACAGGTTTGATTCCCAATAAATCCATGTCATGGTTTAGTATATAAGTTAAATGCACTGTAATTTACCTCAGATGAAAATTTCTTCCAAATGCATGCAGATACAACCAAAATATCCCAGCGTTCCCTCTTCTGCCCATTCCGTGGCCCTTCACATCTATGTATTATGTAATATACATATATTGGCAAAACAGACTCCTGTATCTCTGTTACTAATGTAAGACCCCAGACGTCTGCTCAGTGTTTCACTTGGTCAGTATATCAATATGTGCATCTGTAATGAGATAGCAGCTGGAATAGAATTTCTTTGGGATGTGTATTAACGAGAAGTCTACAGAAACGCTTCAGGCAATCTTAAATTCACAATGAGAACCGTAACTCGCTCTTACTGCTGAATGCTGAGCCAATAATGACTTGTGCAAAAATATTGATTTTTTTTTTACAGTAACTGCATTTCTTTATGAAAAGCAAACTGTAGAGCAAACATCTCAAGTGGTGGGTCATGACATAGAAATGGGCCGTGGGTCTCTTGTAATAGAATTCTGGACAGCAGAGGAAAAAAACAAAAAGTTCAATGCGACTAACCGTGCAGTGCATGCATAGTTATGATAGCAAAATATGCTTTTTAATTTTTTCAAGGGAGAGAGACAGTGCTTCTAGAGAGATAGCGTTTGTGTCTGTGTACTCAACAGTATTTTGGCTCAAGTTTAATTAACAGTGAACAAAACTACACAAGGTAAAGGAAAATCGATCTAGGCTGAATTGTGGCAACCACGCTGTGTTTTGTGCTGTGACTTTTCAGCTGCTGAGAGCATGAAACCATCAAAATTCATGAGACATTTAGAAAACAAATTTGTCAGTTTTGCTATAGCGTTTGCATGTTAATGTAGGGCATATTGTTGAGGCTACAGCAATAAGTGATGAATGATTCAAATGAATGATTTTAAAAATTTATGATGTTTAATTATTACAATTGTTTTTTAATTATTTAATTATTATTATTTATTGTTGACATGCTCCTGTAGCTTCATAGGCAGAGCATGGAGCTTGCAACACCAAGGTCTTGGATTCAAATCCCAGTAAAAACTGGTAAAATATGTGCATGAAATGCATTGGATAAAAGCTTATGCCTAATGGATGAAGCAGATTTTTACTCATAGATTCCACTGGGTTTATGTCACCGTTAATGATCTCGCTGCTTCATGTCTTTGTGGAAAAAGCAGTTTGCATGATGAAACAAGTCATTCTGAAGTCATTGTCAGCAAAGCTGCTTTGCTTTTTGCTTCAGGGTGTGTAAAGCATCATCTCGTCCTTGTAAACACTGTGACCCAAGTGCCCTCTGCTAACAGTTTCTCTTGTGTTGTCTCTAGAGGCGATGTCGCAGTGAGACGAGACAGCCGTTTGGAATATTCGCTTCTGGATTCTGACAGGGACTCTGAGGGTGACATAAGCGATGGTAACAGAGATAAATAATACAGTGTAAATTATGTTTTTAACCTTTTATGTAAATGACCTGGAAACAGTTGCAAAAACATTTAAGTGAAAGATTGGCCATAGGTTGAATTTGGAGTATAGCTGATAACTGACAGTGTTCTTTTAAAGACCTGGAAATAGTTTTTTATTTTTATAAGTTTTTTAAAATTTGAATTTTCAGTCACAGAAACAAAGGGGAACGTAGTTCAGTTTCTATAGCTTTTATATATTTTTGCTTATTCAGTGTTCTGTAAATATTTATTTGCCTAGAAATTTACTAAAATTTTGAAAAATACTCCTTATGCAGTAATCACAAACACCTGGAGATCTAATGGAAATTTAATGATTATAAAGTGTAAAGAACCTCTGCAAATTACTTCTGTTTGAACATTAAGAAACATATCAACTTACTTTCTCCAGTGGAGGATGATGAAGACTCCAAATCCCAGGATGCACCTGAAACTGAGGAAGCCGCAGGTTCTTCGTGGCTGCGTTGTGTTCTTCAGTGACAAAAAGAGGAGGGGTGGTTGACAAAAAGAGATGAGGGGATGGTTGAAGGATTAAAAAGAAAGAAGGTCAAGGGATGATAAAGGAGTACAAGAAATAAAATATGAGACCTGAAGTGGAACAGATTGAGTGATAAGAAACAAAAGGAGAGAAATAACTGGCAGTTTTCTATGTAAACGTTGATCCAATAAAAGCTACCACACAATGTCTGCATGCGAGTGTTTATCATTGCTGGCATTTCTGTCTATAAATGCATAAAGCATTGTTCATCACTCTGACGCTCCTTTCCCACACTACATTAATGTGTATTGATTTCCTGCCGTTGCCACCCCAAAATAAATAAATACTTTATCTTCAACTGGTTATCAGAATATTAAGAAATAATCTCTTTCTTTCTGTCCAGCTATTTTGGTCTTCAAAATTCATTTATTTTCCTCTAGCTGTCTAATTAATTTGAACCAGTTAAAAAACATAATTAGTACTTCAATCTTTCCTCCAATCCCCTTTCACACCCTCCCTCCTGTAGCTCTCTCTCTCACTCAGCCCTTCTCTCGCGCACTCTATTTCTCGCTTGCACAATTTCTACATGTCTCTGTCGCTACGGCAACCAATGCTTTTCCCCACTTCCAGGCTCTTTCCCTCTCTCCCACTCCCTTCTTCAGAGGCTAGAGGTAGGCATGTGAACTGTTATCGCTATGCTTGAGTGTGTGTGTGTGTGTTGTGTGTGTGTGAGTGAGAGAGACATTTTTATACTACATTTGTTTTCACATGTTCTGTTTTGGTTGATGGTGGATTAGCATGTGAAATGTATCCACAGGTGTGTTTTCTGTGACTTTATGATTTATTATTATGATGACTGATGAATTTGTGATTGGTGTGTGTGTGTATGTGTGTCACTGTTTAATGTGTATCTGAGTTGTGAGTATGTTCACGCATATGCCTGCGTGCGCCTGTCTGTGTTTATATTTGTGTTGCATTTCTCCACTCCAACCATCTGTTTGAATCTTTCAGTTGGTGTCAGGACCGAGCCCTCCAACTCCCATTCTCCCTTTCCTCTCTCCTTCATCTCTCTTTATGTCATTTTCATTTAAGAGATGATTGGAGCAGTGAGGACTCAGTGAAAAGGCAGAAGCGATGGAGCGATGGTAAGGAACCAAGCAAGTGTTGAACGAACGCACACACTTGACTGTTTGGGTTGCACTGTTGCTCTCAAATCTAGTCAGTTAGTCTCCTGCAGCTCATTGGGTTGCATCAGCTTCTGCTTAAGTCTCTTTCCATCTCTGCACGGTTTGCACCTCTAGCTTTTCTTTTTCAATCCTTCCTTCCGTCTTTCCGTTGCTCTGTCTTTCCTTATTACCCAGCTCCATCTCTCCCCACATTGGATTCATTCCTCTTCGAAGCTTCCTGCTGGTCACTGTGATTTTTTACACTGCCACCGGTGACACAAATGACAGGAAGTGGGAGGAGCTTGGTGAAATGCAGATGCCAGTCACGGCGCAGGCTACGACCACTCAGCTCTGGGCGGTGGACTGGGGTCCCACGCAACCTCTGGAGGATGAAACGCATCACTTCCTGTCCAGTCTGGAGACCGAGAGCCTGAAGATGACCACATCTGAGGACTGGTCACACCATCGGGGTCCGTCTGCCAATCAAACACAGCAGCCAACCACAGGAGAGGAGAAGAAAGATACAGAGCAGGAGACCCAGGAAGGTTGGTTTCCTTGAAATGGTTTGTTATCTGAAAGCTGAATTGCCCACAGGGCTCGTGCTGTTTCTTCATGGCAGTAAATTTGCGCTTGAGGAGAGGGTAGATTTCTCTCCCATTGAGCAAGAGAGAGGCATCAATCCAATCAATACAACTTTACCTGATTATGACACTGTGCCCACACACTTCACCAACACATTTCTCACATACTCTCCTACTCCTTATTGCCTTCACTCAACACATCTTACACATGCTGTTGTTTGCACTTATTGCCTTCACTCAACACTTACACACACTGTTGTTTGCTGTCTGTTTTGGTTTTGTTGGTTTTAGTTTTGGTCTGTCTCAGTTTCTCTTTCTTTTTATTGCTTTTTGTTGTGTCATTTAAAATAAATTGGGAAATGTCTTTTGAATTCCAATTCAATTCCATGAGTGCAAGTTGAGCTGACAAACAGAATGTCAAAAGTGCCAGTAAAATGGAATAAAAATAATTTATGTAATTACTATACATGTCAATATACAGAAAAGGCTACAATGATTTTAAGTTTTAAATTATGCTGTAATTTACCCTAAAGTCAAAATGGAGCCAAACAACATAATAACACCTAAGTGGTTTTGTGTTAAATTTCTCCCCATTGCAATTTTAGGCAATTCCTCTACTTGTCATTCTATCTCAGATTTCAGCTTGTGAATTGAAATGGGGACAGCTCTTAAGTCTGAATTCACTCCTTTATATTGACTCTGTTTTCCTGTGTCTTTATTTTCAGTGGACCCACAGTTTTATGTGACGGTGACAATTTCGTCGCTGCTAATTCTCTCTGCGGTCATCATCTCAGCTAAACTCTGGTGAGATGTTTCCTCTATGCTTCCACAGTGCTGTCATGCATCCCCTGAGACTGCCTGCTTGTGTGTGTGTGTTTGTGTGTGTGTGAGCATGTGTGTGCGTGTGTGAGCATGTGTGTGTGTTTATAAGTTAATGAACAATCAGTGTGTCATAATACACATAGTTCACACAACAGATTTCTGTAAAGTTTCACAGGGTTTTTCTGTTTGATAAGAGTTCCCAGTGGAACTGTTCAAAATGTCATCTCTAGATATTCTAACTCTATGTGGATACCTTACAGTGTTTTATTGTGCTGGTTTAATTAGAAATGTAGCCTAGAGCGTTGTGGGCCATCAGGCGCAAGACTGCATTTTTACTTGCTTGGACGGCTGCATTCGATCGAGTAGATGATCATTAAAATGATATAGAGATCTGAGGAATAGTTCATATCATCTTGAGAGTAACTATAAACAGGGGCATGACAGGTTATGAATCAGATTTATTTGAACCTTTAGTTTATGCTAGAATTTTCCCCTGACTAAGTTTAGTTCTATTGGAATGTGTCGAACATTCCGACCAATTGCGTGCTTTCTTTTTGCTGCGGCAAAGCAATGATGCAGGTATCACAAATCAGTCATTATGGAAGTGTTTGTGAGCTTGTTTGTAAGACGGATAGAATGTTTTAAAGCTGTCACAGTGCAAATGTTGGCGGTTTGAATGTTAATGCAAGGTTGCCGCTCAGGTAGAAAAATCAGACAAGTGTTCATCTGAGTGAGCTGAGGGCAATTTATTGCACGCCCAAGCAAGCCACATCTACGCAATTTATCTCTGTTTGGCGTACGCTTGCCATGACACCTTCCTGCTCATTTAACAATGCCCAACCCACCTCCCATCATTCAATCAGTGTAGAGGTGGTGTGAATTCACTCTTGACTCAGTGCAGATAAATGCGTGTGGTATTAATATTGCATGACTGTGTGTGTTTCCACTTCCATGCTCTGTGGACCTCACACAGTGGCTGCGACACTCTGTCTTCCTCATGGTTCCTGGACAAATATGATTTTAATAGAATATTTCGGCTTCTCTCTCTAACTGTGTCATATCCCCTTTATTTCACCCTGTCTGTTTTAAGCTCAGGGCAGTCTATTAAATTAAGTCACAGAGTGAATAAACTTCAAGTCAATGTCACTGAAGTGCTTGGTGTGTTTCTCTTTATTTCTCCTGTCTCACGTCTCAGAGTCTGTATTCTTTCACTGACTGTGGTCCTCCTAATCTCTCTGTCTTTCTTATTTAGTTACGACCGCAGCCTTTCCCAGCGTCCTCCTCCTCTGTCTCTCGCCATCCCTCGTTCCTTAGCTCAGGAGGACAGCAGGCAGACACTGCACAGCACTCCATCCTTCCCCGACAGAGACAGGTAGCACGCCTGCATGTGTGTGTGTGCGTCTGTAAGCCTGTAAGACGGAGGAAGGAGGCCAAGGCTGGTTAGAGTACTTAGTGTCTGTGTGAGAGAAACAGAGAGAGAGAGGGAGACAGGAAGCCAAGAGATGTAATTAGTCTCACCAGGGCTCACTGCATGTATGTGTTAAAGGAACCATAAATATGAGGGCGATGGACAATTAACATAAAGGGTAATTTTGAGCCAGAATTAAAATACACAATTAAAATTTCTCAATATAGAGAGAAAGTGTACATTTTTAACCACACACACACACACACATAATATAATAGTTATTTAAATGTGTACGTATGTATCTGTGACATATGAAAATTTATCTTCAACAGAAATTCCTACACACAACCTACATTTATGTATTTGTCAGACAGTTTAATCCAAGCACCCTACAATGCGTTCAGGCTTTATATTTGATCCTGTTATGTGTATTGGCATGGTTAGCACAGTGTTCTGCCAGCTGAGAAACATAAAAGCTCAACTGGTAGAGACAGAAACAAATGTGATTGTATAATTTGCACACTGGGTTTTGCAAGGCTGATTTGTTCAGACGAAAAATATGTAGCCTCCCAATGAGATCATAATTGAATGTATAATAATTCTACAAGATTTACATGAAGCTTAATAACATGGCAGGGCAGCGCTAGTTGTGATGTCATCAGCTATAGCCAATAGTTCATATGTGACACTGTGAACAAATTGTCTGATTGATCATAGAATCATTAAATCATTTTATATACGAGTGTATCTGTGATAAATGTGTATAGATCTAAGTGTTAGATGTAAGTGTTCAGATCAATGACTTGCAAAACTAAACAGACAGTTAAAAAGATGTTGTAGATGTTTTCTTCAACCGTATGAATATTTCAACAGGAGAGAGAGAGAGAGAGAGAGAGAGAGAGAGAGAGCATGCCATCCATGAAATCAGTCTTCTTCTGCCTGCTCTGTGAATTTCAGAGTTAATCTCACACTAGATAATAGACTCAAACTCATGTTAATTTAATTTGCCGTCTCTTTCTTCATCCCTTTACCGGCGCTGCAGGATACCGGTGGTCAATCTTTGAAGGGCCGACTGTTCCAAGCATGATAATCATTTCCTGTGGGCATGACACACTTTGGTGACTTTGGTGGGGCCATTGTTGGGAACACACTGAGCAAACCATCTGAATGTACATACAATGTAGATAAACTTCGGATTTCCGGATTGATGCCTCTGTTTGGACACTCAGATGAAGACGTGGGTACGTAACAAAGCACTAAGAGATTTCAATGCGTTGTTCTTCTTCCACTGCTGTTTGTACAGTGTTAATGAGCTTTTCACGCAGCCATTTACAAGGGCTCCATGAATGCTACTCAACCATGAACACAGTCATTAGCTTCTGATCTTCAAATAAGCTGTGATATTTGTAGTCATTAATTTAGTAACCAGTGTGACATGCTCGCTGTAGCCTTTCTCTTACATACTAAAGGTCCAAAGGTCACATCTGCCCTAGCTTTGCCTTTACCGCAATTTGTGTAGCATTTATTTAGACCTAATGACTGCAGTTATTTGGATGGGTTAAATATAGTCCACATCATCTGTTTCTAGAGTGTTTTGTTAAATATGGCTTCACGTTCCATGGCAACGGCGGACCGTGTTGACGTCAACCGATAGAATCAGATCTCTGGAAACACCTCTGCTGTGTTACCTTATAATTTAGACTGAAGATCTGATGGATGCATTTGTAATTATGGATCAACATCTGTTGAGGTGTTTGTGAAACCTACGTAATTCTATTTAAAGTGTGTTGTTATGCTTATTAGCATTGTTCTTACACATTGTGCCCATGTATCTCTGCCTGGTTGTGCTGAAACACACAACCTTGACAGAACAGTAATACAACAGACTTCTTTGGTTAACGGACAGATTATAACACTCTCATAACAGTATACATTATACAGTGTCCATGGAAAATGGGTGATGTGATTGATGTTATCATCAGTGTTATGTTGTTTATAGAGAGCACAATTCAGAACATTTGTATTGAGACAAAATGAAAGATTGCAGTTTAGGTTATATAAAGCTGCAAACAGCCCTTCTTTACCCAACCACCCCCCCCCCCTTCACACAGCACAACTATGTTTTAAATATTGCTACATAGTGAGGCAGCATGAATCTTTTTGCCTTTGTCTGTATTTGGTTTTTCAGTAGATTGCAAACTTTAAGGATTCAATCTGTTTTAATGAAATTCTGCTTTAGGCTACATTTTTTTCCCATGGAAATCGCCCCCATTTGTAGTTGAAAGAAATGAAAACTCAAAATAATAACAAAAATTCCCCTACCTGGGCTGTTTGAATGTTCTAAAGTTTTGATGTGCCGTTAAAGTTTATAGCCATAGCAGAATTTATGTATCTCTTTTTCAAAACAAGAAGCTACATCATGTGAAAGATGTATAGAAAGTTTTCACATCATTCATGTAGCACTGCCTTAAATATGTGGGTCAATGTACTATAAAAACAATAAAAGCCATCTCTAGTGTTTTAAAACAGTGAATGTGTATCTGTTATGGATTTTACAATGACTGTTGAGAGTTACTTTAATGTAACTTTGTGCTACAACCTGAATCTTGGACAATCAGGCAACAGGGACACATACTGGGAAGATCCCCAACCAGAGCTCCACGGAATCAATGCCTGCAAAACTCGAAATTCCACACAATTCCAAGTAATTTTCCTCCGCTCCTTTAGCTTTTATTATTTTAAATCAAATCCCAGGGAATGCAAGTAATGATAAAATGTATACCTTGAATTCATTGTAAGTCGCTTTGGAGAAAAGCGTCTGCCAAATGAATAAATGAAAATGTAACTGTAAATATTTTACACAGAGGTATAGGAACAATCTGACAATTGGCAGTATGAATGTATAATCAGGGCTGTGTCTGAAATTGCCCTCATACCCTTTCATAGAGCACTATTTGAGGGTACAGCCATTTTTCCTGGTGTCCACAACCATAGTGGATATTATCGATTGCTCTTCAATCCCATGATGCACCAGAATAACGAGTGTCTAACCGATCTACACTTAACAATGGCTATCTACTAGTCACTGCAATGGCCACACTGAATGAATTCCTGCATTTCGCCTGTGGCCCTTCCAGCACACAGTGTCTGAATTCTCCCACTTGTTTTTATTTATTCTTTTCAGTGGACTATTTTAGTGATGTAGTCAATAGTGAATGTGACTATAGGGGGCGATTTCGGTCACATCCCGTATCACCATCCATGACTCATGAATGTTCGACGGATGGTGTAAAAATCCCTGTAGTCCTAAAAGACTGACATAGAGTGCCGCTTATGCGCTTGTTTGTTGTTAACTGCCAAATAGCGGCTTCTGTTCTGCTTGATCTTAAGAGTGATCATTTTAAACACTGGGACACACATATACACACTTCACACATGCAGTACATAAGCTGTGAGAGTTCACAGCTCCCATCTGCTCAAAGCTGAGAGACTGAGAAACAGTGAACCTCAGTCACACAGACTGAAATTAACACTCCTATTTATAGAGAGAAAGAGAAAAGGAGGTGTGTAAAAGGATGTGAAATTTTGAGGTGGATGGATCTTCATGGACACAAAAATAGAGGCGGCTGCATGGGTTAACACAAGTAGATTATCACCCGCTGCTTTTTACTGTTCTCTTCATTTCTGAGTGGGTGCCACAAGTTAATTGCTACCATTACAAACCATTATGCAGGACAGAGAGAGAGAAGTGTTGCTTTAGTCAGTCTTTATGGCTGGATAAAGGGCAGTTCACAAAAGACATTTGAGGAAGGGAGTGTGTGTGAGAGAGAGACAGAAACAGGGATACCAAATCCAGATCTAATGTTATTTCAGGGCTTCTGCATTAAAGTGTGGCTAATTAATGTCACAACCCTTTAACGGACATGCCCCCATTAGGACTAAACGTTTACCAGCACTTAACATTACAGGAAGTTAAACATGAAAGGCAGGAACAAAACAGAGTAACAGATGGTTATCATGTATTCATTGATGTCATCAATTTACATCCAGATTTAATAATGAACAAAACAAACACACAAAGCAAAACAAGCTTGAGTCACATTAAATGACATTTACAGCACACATATTCCTAACACACACACACACACACACACGCTCCTAACACACACATTCCTAACACACACAATCGTGTAAAAGTCTTTTAGTTTTAGATGTTGATGGCTTGTGTCTAAAATTGGCCATCAGTTTGTTTATCTATCCAGCAAGCGTTCCAGAATAATGTCTGTTTTTCTGTGAGCAGGTTATTGGAGACTGATCTGAGCTTTAGAGATCAATTGGATTTTGACCAAATCTTTCCGCTTCCTCGAAGCCTGAAACATAAAAGAGGCAGAATTTTAGCTGCTAAGCATCTGGCATTTAAACTAATGAAGCGATTGTCAAATGTGCAATGTAATAAAATTAATATCAGACAATAAGTAGCAGTTTTACAAGCACACACAATGACACCGTTCTTAAATGTTAATAGTGAGTCTCCACTGAGATGCTTAAAAGCCTTGGACTGAATGAATGTGTGTCAGATCACTCCTGAATAAATTATACCTCTTTTAACTGACACTGTTCAGTGACAAAAAGAAAGCAGTTGAGATCAAACCCTCCTCTTTTTCTCCGGAGCACATCCTGACAGGAGATTTCCAAACCAGGACAGAGATAATTTTAAACTCATCAGGCTTTAATTAGGACTATAAGCCTGTCAGTTTCTTTCTTATAAATCACACTTAACTAAAATAAGAAACCAGTACATAACACTCACAATGAAACAGTGTGTTGGGGGTTGTACAAGCATTCATAAATCATATTCTGCGCCTTTAGACTAAAAAAGCAATTAGTGAGCAATGAGATTCTGCATAAAGTTATTGTTTGCTCAGAGAGTTAATAATGAATGATAGTGCTTTGAATGCTGATTCGTTAATCTGCACATGTTACATTTCTATGTTACAGAGAAATTTACAGATATATATATATATATATATATTTATTTAGAGTTAAAGGCAGCTTAAGGGACTTCATATGAAACTTTATTATTTCAAAAGATAAATTATAAATAACTAGATATTTTTCTAAAGGTTTTTTGTAAAGCCCCAAACCAAAAAAAAAGTTCACGTACCCTTTGACCTTTGAACTCTTTTTTCCTGGTTGCCGTGGCTCCTGAGAGGAAGCAGGGTCTCTTGGCTCAGCAGGTTGGTCTGCATCCTGATTGGACGCCGCCCCAGCAGGGGCAGGGCCAGATGATGGGGAAGCTGAGCTTGCCTTAAGGGTTTTCTGTAGATTTGATACCTAACAAAGAAATAGAGGGAATTCTTTCTTGTGAACAAATTCTGTTTTTTACAGAAGTAAAATAAACTGAAATATGTAAACATACTAAATGGGACAAATATCAAAGCAGCTTTGCAGAAAATGAGCCTGATGTCTTAAGCCTCGAGTGAGCAAGGCAAATGCGGCAAGATAAAAAAAAGGATAATTAGGTGATAAAATTCACGAATAACAATTAGGTATGTACTGTATACTGCCAACTAAAGCCAGTTAGTGAAACAGTTGACATTTTCCACAATAAATGTATCAAACAGTAGTTTTACTGCTTCATTGCTGTCACATATCCTCATTACATTTCATCCAATTGTGTGTAGAAATGTCTTGATTATGGCAGTCCGTCCAAATACTAAGTTAATCACAGATGTCAAGTGTAGTGTACTGTGGTAGACTGTAAGCTCTACTGTATACTGCATGTTTTGACATAGGCAGTAGGCTAGGATTTCTATACACAGAGAAAACATGCATTCAGTACACAGTATACATACTACATATACAGCAGTAATAGTGTACTGTATTATACTATTCTGAACATTCTGAACTATTCTGGTTTACAACAATTTTAATCTTCAGACAGTTCAAGGTATCTGTGTGGTTAACCGCCAAGTGAAGTCGTCACCTTTACTAAGGGTCTATGAACATTCATACACACCTCTGTCTCCACCTGAACTTTGACCTTAAGCTGGCTCTCTCTGTACTGATTGGCTCTTGACACCTGCTCCTCGATGCCACACAGAACGGCTTCACAGCCTGCACACCTGAAAGAGAGACAGATAAACACAGTATTTAACACGGCGAGCAGGATAGTTTCTTTATTACATCAGAAACACATTCCACTTTAAAATCAATAAGCCAGCACACACTGACAAGCACAATCGCACACTTACCACTCCTGCAGTGTGTTGACAATGTTGGGTAATTCATTGGGGCCCAGGTCTCGACCTATGCTGCAATCCACCTCCACCTGCTGGTTCCTCTGGTCCAGTTTGCCGTGGATGATGTCACTGTAAACAGCCTCTATCAGCAGGTCCTCCAGCTCACGCACATTTTTCAACTCCAGCTGCTGGAGCAGCAGTGAGTATGGTAGACACTATAGCGAGAAAGAGATAGAGTGAGTGAGAGAGAGACAGAGAGAGAATGAAAGTAAGACAGAGAGATAGCAAGAGTTAGAATAAGAGAGAGAGTACGAGAGTTAGAATAAGAGAGAAAGATAGAGAGAGTAAGACAGAAAGTGTGGGAGAGAGAGAGAAATATTTTATTTTATTTAGTTTATTTTTATAAGTTGTATGCTTTGGAAAAAGTTCTAGTGATTTGATGTTTGTACAATGATCTGTCAATCCAAACAGTTAAACTCAATATTAGCAATGGCAATATTGCCAAATGTTTTCTGTTCATTTTGGAAACAGTAACAGATGTAATTATAAATGGTGTTACTGCACCCAGGGTTGATAATGGATGACTCAGTACCTTGAGGTTGGAGGCCAGACTGATGATCGACAGGTGACGCAGTTTGTTCTTTTGGGCAGGTGTAAGTTCAGGAAGTGAGGCTGCTCTCTCTGTAGGTCAAACACATATTAAGACCCTGTTTACATCTGGTATTAAAATGTATTTCTGGTGATCCAATCAAAAGTGGACAGCATTAAATATAAATGTGAAGCGGGTCTAGAACACTTTGCAATCACTTGATCTAGACCGCTTGCAATCTCACAGATCCTCAAAACATTGAAACCAACTAACATAGCCAAGACAGAATAAAAACGTTACAAATATCATAGCTCTTGTATCTGCAAAACACAGGCTAGACTCTCTTGACTCCACCTCAGAAGAGATAACTTATTTATTGAGGCGAAGGGCAGCGTTTTCAGAGTGAAACCTCATTCGAATGAAGGCACTGCCTCGGGGGGCTAATATCTGGTCAGATCATTTGTTGTCATGGTTACCTTTGTAGTCGCTGTAGGTTCCATACGCAAAAAGATTGAGTAGCTGGTAGACTGGAGCATGGGGACCCATCTCCAGCTGGAAAGAGAGAGAGAAAGCGTACAGACGCAGATGTTTATGACAGTGCCAACATATTATTGACTGATGCTGCAATTCAGTTTGGATCCTTAGGGATGACAGTGCATGAAGGTGGAGACGTGTATGTGCTGCCCTCATCTGTGGGGTCTCTGTTATGGAAGTGTACACAGAGACTGCATGTAAACCTAATGACATTTGTTGACTTGCAAATTTTATTACAGCACTTCTATTGAATTGTTGTTATGTTTAGATATTACAAGAGATTCAGATCTTTTTATGTTGTATACTGTATGACAACATATATGTGTGACTCCAATTACAAATCTGAAATAAATAAAATGTGATCCATTTTTATTGATAATAATCAAAAAATGTTTTAAAATATAAATAATTAAAATTTTAAATTAAATAACTTAAATTTGACAACTATTTTAACAGAACTCATGTGTGGTTTTACTATACAGTAGTAAACGATACAGTTTACTATACCAGTAGTCTAAATAAAAATTGGATTTGAAAAGTAAACCAAGAAAATGTAAGTTTGTACCAACCAACTGTTTAACCTGTAGTAACCTGAAGTAGTGGTTAACAGATTAACCACTCTGTCAAATGACAAACTGAAGTACTAATATGAAAACAGTTTAAGTGGATAGAGAATGCATCAAGTCAAACTGAAAGTGCATTTGTCAGCATGCACACATTTAATCTTACCTCACGGACATTGGGCAGTTCTAGTATGTCTGAGAAAACGTAGAGGCCTGGGGTCTCCAGCAGAGAGCTTATGGCCTGGGCCAGAGCTGAACCTGAGAGAGACAGCAACTGATCCACCTCCATCTGACAGGAGGAAAGAAAGAAATGAGGTCAGCAACCACTGGATTATTGCAAGGTTTGAAGCGCTACAAGGAGATAGTAAAAATTAGCTTGTTTAGAGTTTTCAATATTTATGGTGAGAGGTTCAGACTTCTCATTAAATCTGTGCTAGCCAAGCGCAACATCCAATAATTCATAATAGTAAACTTGTTTCATTGGCTTGTTAAATGCTGTTGATCCAGAGCAATATGTTTTCAATGACACTGTGATTCAAAGACTTAGTACGACAAGTGACTTATGGTGAAAAATAATTATATAAGTAGGAAGGTTTTATGCACAAAACACTTTCACACTGATTAAAACACAGTTGCCAAAGTCTTTAAAGGGCTAGTTCACCCTAAAATGAAAATGTTTTCATCATTTACTCACCTTCATATCATTCCAAACCTGTATGATTTTCTTTTATCTAAGGAACAAAAACATATTTTGAGGTATGTTGGTAACCAAACAACAGTGGTACTTGACTTCCAATTCATAGACACAAAACTAAGACATTTCTTAAAATATATGTATATTCCATAGAATATAAAGTCATAGAGATTTGGAATGACATGAGGGTGAGTAAATTATGGGACATGTTTAATTTTGGGTATCCCTTTACAGAGATTAACACAATTTGAAAAAGCAAACAAACATAAACTGCGGAATTGCGACATTTTGAACGCACGGCATACAATGCAAAAATGAACAAAGTTTGGAAATCTGCTCCTCCTTGACAGTTTCTCATGAGATTTTGATCTGTCTTAACTGTTGCTGCAGAAAGGCCACCTGCAATGGTATTCTGACAATAGATTTACTTGTTTAAATGCAATCACACACATACTCTGACGCTTTAAACTACAAAACTAATGCTGAAACATTTATCAGCTGCAGTCTCGTGTTTAGCGCTCAACGCCGGCATGAAGTACATAAACACTGTAGTAGCTAGGCCTGATCGTTACTAAACCAAGTCATTACAGCATCATAGTTGTTTAAATACTTTACATTTAGCAATGTGGATATAAAAACACATTCTGCATGCTAATACATGCGGATCAAGCAACGCATTTACCTTATTTATAAAGACTGAGGTTGTTCGCCTCAACTGTGGTATCACTGCTACTTCCGTTAGCAAGCGTCCTACGCAATGAAAGCGTCGTTTGTGATTGGTCGAGAAAACGAATGGGGGGAAACGCGTGAAAGGACGCGTGAATTCGCATCGCCACCCAGCGGTCATGACATGTCACACCAAAACATAAACCTAGTACTAGTTTTATACTGTTTTTTTCTAGTTTAACTGTGTGAAGTTGTGCGTAGCAAGTTAATATCGCTTAAATTGTACTAAACATCAGTGGGGTTTTACAATTTAATAATTTAAAAATGTCAAGCTGTACTCAAAGGCTTGTATTCCACAAATGTTTGTTGAACTTTTATGTCGTCTGGTTGCGTAAGACCTGAATTTTGTGGGAAAGTAGGCTTGTGACGATTGTTGGAAAATCATTTTTGTGCAATGTTTTCACCTTTCATTCTCCGAAGTAGAAAAAACAGACACGTGCACGAAATCAAACGTTTTAATATTGTTTATTAAAAGAATGGGGCAATTGACAACATACACTTTTATTAACTTTATATACAACATTTTAATACATTTTGCACACTTCCACATTTACAACTTGGTGGTGATAGGATCCATCTCACATATACGCTTGTAATGGTAATCGCAGGGGACATCGAACCAAGTTTTGGAGCGAGAATCCAGTACTGCGCAGTCTTCTCCATGATTCCCACCCCCCTGATGATTATTCGGCTCCTTTTCCCATTCATTCCAGAAACTACAAAAGAACAGTCAGGATAAAAATAATCGTCTTAATGACAATAAACGTGTAGAGGTTTGTGTGAGGGTTAGGTTTAAGGGTGGAGAAGACATCACAAGTCATGTCAGTTGCTAAGCTTAGTCGAGAAACAATGGGAGTGAAGGGAGATTTCCTGTTAGGATATACATATATAAACACTTGTGCGAGCGTACACGTACGTCTTATTAACCTCCGTGTTATCCACCCATTTCCATACGCCCTCAGTCTCAGCATCTGATAAACCAATCCAGAAATGATAGTCAAGTCCACCACGATTGCGTGCGACGCTCTCAAGGGTGTGCTACATTTAAAACAAACAAACAAACAAACAAACAAACAAACAAACAAACAGCAGCATGTTTACATTAATAGTAACATCCACATACATACATTTCATAGACATCAATGTCATCACACACACACACACACACACACTTACATGTTGTTCATGGCTGTGCAGTATGGTCAGGTGGCCACCCATGGATGCACAGCTCTCTTTGCTGTGTTGCCAATCAAGTTTATCATCACTAAAGAAATAACATCTTCCTTCTAAAAGCATCCAAGCCTCTGGGCATGGCCTACATTGGATTACTGGAGAACAGAGCAGTGTATTGATGAAGGGATGAATGAAGGAAATAAAAAATTGCTAAAAATAAAAAGATATGACTCTCACAACACATTTCGTAAATGTTCTGAGTAGTCAAATTTGAGATTAATTGGCTATTTCTATTTGTAACAAGTGACTACACACAATGTTCTCCTCACCTGGTTTTGAGCAGGTCTGACCTAGAGTTGTGTATGCAGAGCAAAGACGCGAGAAACGTTCCTGTGTAGCGGTAAGTTTCAGAGCAAGAGATGACGCTTTTGATTCTTCACTCCTGGCTGACTCTGCAGTGGGAGAAGATCTGGGTCTGTTTACTACTACAGAGAGAGAGAAAAAGAGAGAGAGAGGTTTGCAAACAACAAAACAACTGCTCTTCTTATTAGGGAATCACAACAAAATCATGCCATGGGTGAGGGCAAAATACAAAAGTGTTTACTTACAGAGAACGCCAAGTGCTATGTTTGCACAAACTGAGGCAAATAGAGCAACAAGCAGGACAAGAGAAGTCTGACCCCTCAAGCGGTTCAACCCTTTGTGGACACCTGGTGGAACAAATGATCATGGTTCGATCTGTTTATTACTCTGACTATGTCCTTAGTGTCACTTCTATCTACACACTGACAGATATGCACACATACGTTACCTTGTTTGCCCTGAAATGTGTTGAGTATAGGTCTGTTCCCATTATGAGAGATATCTTCTGTAAACTCTTGCAGAGTGGTATAGTTGTCTTCCATTTTAAAATGAGAGGTTCAGTAGATCTGTTGACCAATTTGTTCTACAAATAAGAGACAGTTACTTAGTTTCTCAGTTTTCATACAAATATATCACAATGAGAAGAATTAATGAGAAAGCCTCACTTGATAATGATAAGTCCATCTGTGTGACGTTTACCCGTGAAAGTTTCGTGTGTTGTGTTGCTCAGGCTTGGAGCAACTGCTCTTTTTGACTGCTCTCCCAACTTTTATCACCCATTCTCTCCCTCCCTCGGGTCTCTGATCATGTAGGACTTTCCAGCCCCCCAACCCCCCCCCCTTTCTTTCCAACCCAGCAACCCAGGCAAACATGCAGATTAACAAATAAACCCTCAACCCAAAATGAATAGGAGAGAGAGAGAAAGAGAGAGAGCCAAAACATGGGGGCGGGAGACGGATAATCACTGACAGGAAGAGGACAGCTGATTGCACAATACTGACATATCTGCTGTGTACTAAAAGACACATTTTTAATGACTCAGAAGTAGAATGTTCTGTACTATAATGTTTTTACACAGTACTAACAAGATTTTTTTTGGAGACATTCCTGTAAAAAGTTTCATAACGGACATTTTGGGAAATCCAACATTGCAACAATCTGTTCAAATCAACATTTTGTGATAATTTTCAAAAACAAGAATTTAGAACAAGAAAACATTTATTTAAAAAACTTATAATTAAACTTTTATTTTGCTTTTGCTGGTCCAGCTGGTAAAGATGTTGCGCATCAGCACAACATTTCATTACTGAAGAAAATACAGTCATGACTGAAATGATGTATCATGAGTCAGAAAAAGAAACTATGCAGATCAAAAATACAAAAAAGGGAAATAAAATCATCATAGATCATAGCCAAATAATCATTAAATAAATCATATATCGGTACACTGTTGATTAAAATGATAAAAAAAATCTAGTGATAGAAAAAAGAACAAGCATAAGACAGTACCATGACACAGCACCACACAGAATTACAAAACAGGCTATCGATCAGTCGCTGACTCAACATTTATGCAACCCGCTGTTACACATATTTAAAAACAGCACCGTCTGTTTGCTGTTATCTTTAATTAACTTCTGCAAAGTGCAGATTTGGCATCTTTTCTGTCTTGCAGCTGTTGTTTTATATTGGAAGGTTATTCTGCATGACCTTAGCTGTAGACGTTCCTCTGTCTCCAGCTGTTTCACTTCCTCTTCCTGCCGTCTCAAGAACTGCTGTGTTTCTTCAAACAGGTCTCAGATTTGGACTGAAAGTTGTTTGGATAACAGTGGAAAATTTTATGTTTTTTTTTTATAAAATGGATCTTGGCACCTGATCACTAACAGTAATTTTTGCAGTGATCCATTAGATCTTATATAATCATTTATAATAATTTTAGACAATAATTTCATAAGCATCTCCTCAAGTACTGAAGTTATGAAATATTATAACTAGTAAGAAATTAAGTTAAGTTAAACTAAGTTACTGTAATGACAATCACTGTAAAATAATGATTGGATTATGTTTGATTATGATTATTATGATTATGTTTTAATAATAATTCATACTGACTATAATTCATAAAATAGAAATGTGCACTTGTGTTTTAGGATTGTATTAATTTTTTTTGCTATATTTTGTTGAGGACATATATTTTGTTGATGTTGTTATTTTCAAAATTATTTTAACTCAGCCTTCCTTCCTCCCTTGCTAGCTTTCTGTGTTTGATCACACTGTTCAGTTCCTTGTTGTCTTTGGCAAGAAAAATAATAGCACCTCTACATCCTGCAGTATAAGATAAAAAGACATCTAAAAATGTCACTGCTGTGAAATGAATGCATTTAATTTTGCTGTAACATGCAGAATGTTTAGGTAAGCTGTAACGTGATCGTAACATTGAAAAGTTGGGTCTAAACCTTTTAAAATCTATCAACAGCACTGTTAATGTTTACCTACAGTGCATAATAAACAAGCTGTTTACTGAACACTATGGTCCAGAGAAATTGAAGCATGAGTGTAAAAAAATGAGGTGATCAATGTCATGACAACAGGTTTAATATTACGGTAAGTCATCAAATTAGGAATTTTTTTTAACTGTTTTGACTTACAACAACTCAAAGTTGTCAAAATTGAAATGTGTAATTTGTACAGCCAACTTGATTAAACTTAAGTTAAGGCAGCAATTTTTTAAAACCTGGACAAGAAAGTTTCGAATATTCAGTCTAATTTTAAGATTTGTTTGTAGATGTTAAGTTGATTTAAAGACTTTTTGACACAGCTTCACCTGTACTGAACCTCTTCAGCAAACTGTTCAGTCTTTTATTCAGTAAAGTCACAACCTCTTCCAGTCTAAACAGGCTATGTCACATTTTCTGTATTTAGCACAGTGACGTTGTCTGTCATGTCACTCTGTCAATAGGTTTATGACAAAGTCCCTTTAGAAGGGATTTTTGCAATGCCAGATATTTCAATCGTAAAAGACCAAGTCCTACCTACCTGAATAGGGGAATATTTATTTCTGACCCACTATTTAATCTGACATAAGTTCTGTCTCTTAAAAGCTCAAATTGTGCTTTAGAAACAAGGTCAACTAAATTGCTTACACCACTGCACATGCTCAAAAGCTACTTAGCTACACCTTGTACAGAGCGTCTTTTCTAGAGATTATGACTTAGAAGAATGGACAATGTACTGCTTGTATGCCTTTGTTTCTCTGGTTCCTTAAAGTTGGGCCATTACAAATTCAGGAGACTCTTACCTAAAATTGTCTCCAGGGGGCGCCAGAATACGGCAAGCTGACAGAACGTCCGGTGTGTATGAAGTTTCCACCCTGACACTGTATATGTGAAGTTCCAATATGGGCAGCGCTACTGGGAGGTCGAATTTAGGCAAAAACTAGACTTGACAGTGGGAATTATGATGGGTGAAGCAAAACAGAAAACAATGTCAACTGAGAATTAATAATTTGTGTCATTGTAAACTGGTATTCAATTGTGTGATTGGAAATTGTTAATACATTGTGTGATTGTTGATGCAAGTCAGTTGCATGATAAACATTGTTTGCGTGAGATAACTTTCATAAGTGAAATTAAATGAAAAGTGAAATTGTATCAGTTTTACCAAGTTTGTTTGTGTGTAGCATTGTCTTCCTAATATAGCTTACTTTTTAATTTTGTTTATGTAATATTAAATGTATGCTAGTCACAATGGTATACAACATTAACATTGTGTAAGACATAATTACACAAAATTTTTATTCTTTAGTAGAAACATTTTTGTCCTTGTCTTGTGATTTCTACTTCGTCTGATGTCACTTCCTCTAAATCTTAAGTCATGACATCATGATGTTTTGACGATGATGTTGTCATATATCATTTTTTCTTTAGTCTGAACATTACACAGTGACCAGAATAATCGCTATTTTAAATGTTGACTAAAATATTCAAGAAATAGAAGAATGATTCAATTTAAGCAACTCATTGACTTTCGAGAAGAGAATACTTAATACACTTAATGCAGAGAAGCGTAAAAAAAAGCAAATATAAAAAATTATAGTAGCTTATTATAAAATAAAAGTTTTAAATTAAATTAGTCAAAGAATCCGCAATTGTCAAAACTGATTAAACTTTTAAATGAAGGTTACACAATTTGAATTACTGAAAACTATCTTGAAAACTATCTTGAAAGTAGTGTGCAAATACAATAAAAATAAAAATTCATAACAATAAACCTAATTGTGATTTTCCTTGTTATTTGTAAAGAAACAATTAAAAAAAACATTTTGAAATCAATGACTCTGGGAGGTCTGAGTCCTTCTTCTGTTTTCTGAGAAAAAAAGCCTTCCTGTTAGCTCAACTGGTAGAGCATTGCATTAACACCACAAAGGTTGTGGGTTTGATCCCAGGGGCAGGCAAGTCCTGATAAAATGTGTACCTTGAATTCACTGTAAATCGCTTTGGATAAAAGCATCTGCTAAATGAATAAATGTAAATGTAAAACATTAACAAAACTGCTAAACGTCTTGTATAGTTTGAATAACATTTTGTGATCATCAGATCACATGATGTGTGATGGGTGAAAACTCACCAGCTCTTCCTGCACAGATGATCTGGAGAAGAATCACAGTAGGAGCAGCAAATACTGTCACCTCAACAATCACTATAATCACTATAAGACAGAAGAGTGGACAGACAATAGAGAAAATACAGGCAATAACAGGATTAAAACTGTGAAACTGTCAATCAAGAGATTAACATATAAAACAATGAAGTAATACAATGACAAATACGTCCAAGAACTTTAATAGAGTCAGAAAAACATACAGTAGATGCATCATTGCTTTATATTCTATTGTTGGTTCAAACTAGCACATGGGCTTTCTGCATTATGGCCTGTTCACAAAGAACAATAACTACAATGATAACTATATTAGCGTTTACACCAATGGAACTTTAACTCTAATTTAAAATGTTTACATATATATTTATACTTATTCTTGGTGTGAATTAGCTTTTACACAGCAATAGTTAGCATAATGTCCTACAATAACCCTACTATCTTAAAAAACAGTGCTTCACAATGCTATAGAAGAACCATTATTTGCTGTATGGTTCCATAAAGAACCATTACCATGCCTAGAACCTTTCTGTTTTACAATAGATTTTATAAGTGTATATAGTGCTATAACAACTCATACCTCTAAATAATGACACACAGGTTCCACTGTCTTCAGTTTCTGATGCGTTTACAGTTGATGTATTTATAATTGATGTCGATGTTTCAGTGGTGGTGACTGGTAGAATTTTGTCAGGATCTGTGGGTGATTTTGTTCTTATTGTTGTGAATTGTAAAATATTTTGCCACGAAATACCACATCAGCATCATTACATAAATCCTTTCAAAGCTTTATAATTCTATGAATTACTGACACTGGATCTTTATTTAGAGGCTTAAATCAGAAAATGTTGATCTCTGTTTTTTTTGTTCTTTGATTCACTGATGATTGTCAAAATTTTCTCTATAGAAATTTGCGTGCTTAATAATTCCACAAATTTCCAAAGATCAGAAATGTTAAAAATGTCCAACTAAATGTTCATTTGGGATTTTAACAATCTTCAGTTGCAATGATGTTGCCGTATCAAAGAAAACATGAACAAAATTAAACTATGGAAATTCTTACCTAAACATTTGATGATATAGCTGGCTGAGGTCTTGATCTCATTTCTCTTAATCAAACTTGTAACCAAACATCTCAACTCTCTGTTCTTGTTCAGGAGTCTTGTAGTCAGAGTGCTGATACAGTGTCCAGATCGTGAGGGTGATGATAATATCTGATATCTGGAGTCTGTCTGCAGATTAACACCAGCCTCATTCACCCAGACCAGCTGAAGTCGCTCAAAACGGAACAAATTATCACAAGGTTCATAAGAAAATAACTGACAGGTGAGAGTCACAGAGCTGCCTGGTCTGATCTCAGTCTGTGTGGATGATGGAGAGACTGAAACTGAAATAATGTGATTTTAGTTAATACACGAGAACCAACAAATACGACAGTGTTTTTAAAATTTAAAATATAATCCTGTAAATATACAGAAACACTAACCCTGTAGAACATGTAGATAAACACTTGCATCATTTCCATGTTTTAGGTTTTTTACATTTTGTCTGCAGGTGTAATATCCATAATCTTCTGCTGTTATTTTATTGATGTTCAGAGAGCAGTCAGGCCCCACGCTGAATCTTTCATTTCTCTGTATGCTATTTTTTGGTCCTCCAACAAACAGCTCTACTGCTGTGTCTCTGTGTCTCCTATAGATCCATATAGTTGAGGAGCAGTCAGCAAAATTATGATTACAGGGCAAAGAGACAGTTTGTCCAGAGGTGCAGAATACATGAGCTTCTTCTCCACTTGGACCTGACACACAATGGATTTAGGTGATGCATTGTTTTAGTCAGAATGAAACAGTTGAATTGGCCCGCAATTACTGAAGACAGTTTCCTGGTTCTTTGACCCTTTGTTAAGGGTCAATTGGTTTCATGTAATTACGCATTTAACCCTAAACAACCTCTCCAGACAAAAATGTACCAAGAAAAAAATATACACATAAGTTTAAAAATTTATTGTATCTATTTGCACCCCCCTAGATTTCTTCATAGATGAGTTACATTTAGATTGTAAGAACTACAGGACTGTAGTCAACTGTAGTTGTATTTTGTTTGTAACTCTGGTGTTTATGTCCTGTAAATCCTTTATATTTTACACTGTCTACTGCTGCAAACAAACACACGAGAAGATGCTCATGTGTGATTTGAACTTATTCCTGTAGCTGATTTCTAATTGGCCAACTTTTCTGTATTACACTTTACATTCCCCTTTACTTTATGTCAGATGTTAGTTCCTTTAGAATAACTACAGTACATAAAAATCCACAGACCAAATATAAATGTCAAAATTAAACACACACTCAGTTTAACACAAAACATTGTTTTAGTTACCTTGCAGAAGTGAGAAGAAAACCATTAGTTTCGGTAAACATAAATAACGTTTATCAGCCATCCCAGTGCGTCTTTCTTCCTTTCAACATCATCAGTCAGTCCACTGGCTGCTCACTTCCTGTGACAAAAAATCATTTATTGCATCATGTAAGAGTCAAGCAGTGTAACTAATTTGATGGATGATGTAAGAACTCATTTAAATGTCTAAATATGACATAAGTAATAAGTTAATGTGCCTTATCAGACCTATCAAAATAGTGCACAACAACAAACCACAATCCTTAAATCCTCACAAAGGTATAGAATGTGTTCCTTGAGGAATTATGGGTTATAATTTTGTTTACAAAAAATAATATCATACAAATTTGTGAAAAATTACTGTATGTAGAACTTTGGTCCTAATATCACAAAAGGCTTCAACTAGTCCAGAGACTCCAGCGCATAAAGAACACAAAGCAGGCCACCATTATTCATTCCTTCAAATCAGATATTATATCTGAGGATTTAATTAAACTGACACAGGTCATGACAGTTTAAAGATGTCTGAAGCTGTCTGAATGTTAAAGCAATATGCTAGTATGTTCTTGGAAAAATAAAAAAAGGATATGAAATCAGTGTTTCACTAGCCTAAATTAGAATTAGATATGACCACAGTTCCGTGTGTTTAACTATTGTGACCACGCTAAAGAGGTTCTCACATCATTTCTACAGTTTCACAGCCTTAAAGCTGCAATTTGTTCCTTTTATGGTTAAAAATGAACAAAAGTCATGAATTGAGCAAGTACATAACAAATCAGTCTTCAGAAAAAAGCTTTACTTACAGGGGGATTGTGGATTGTTTTGGTGGGGAGTTTGGCGGCAATGTGTGGATCTGCCTAGCGCCACCAAATAATCATGTACATAAGACCAAAGATCACATCTATTATTTTGAAGTGTCAACATTTGTTTAGGTTGTTTGTTTTATGCAGTACTGACGTAACTGGTTGTTTAGAGATACACCTCAAAGCTGAGAAATCTGACTGTAGTCGCTCACTTTCTCTCACCCCTTTGAAACTCACCTGAAGTTCTTTGTGTGGAAGGAGATGCTGGGATCCATCAAACCAGGTTATAAACAGGACAGATCTGCGCAATAAACTAACCATAGTTTAGTTAACCGTAACTAAAATGAAACTATTTCCAGAACTTATCTAAATTTTAAATAAATTAATGAACTAATAAAAGGAATAGTTCACCATCACAAAGAAATACTTATCCTCAGGTCCTTTCTGTTTGACTTTTTTGAAGATTTGTATAAGTACATGAAAGCCAAACATCAATGCACAACAAAATGATTAACAAAAATTAAGTAGAAAGTAGAAAGGTTGGCAATGTTTCATACAGTTTTTAATCTGGCACTATTTAATATGACAAAATATTCTGGTTTCAAAGGTCAAATCTGATTTGGGAGAATGAAACATCAATGAGTTTGAGAATAGTAAAATGTTTTATTTATTTTTACTTGGATGCATAAACAATGTGCGGTGGCTACATCTTTTAAAACTGCCTGTAAAGCACTAAGAAAAGTTCATACAATAAATAAACAAAAGCAAAACAATTAGCTGCTTCTTCTATAAAGGCTTCTGTGAGATTAAATATTTGTAGCATGTATGATATATTGAGAACATCGGCTGAGGAACTAACATTCTTTAGAACTTTGTACAACCTGCAGGCCAGTCGTCTGATCTGAAGGACATAATCTGAAATATTCACTCCTATTTATCACTTAATTTTTAACATAATTTCTCCTTAATAATATGGATACAAAATAATTAAGAAGCAGACAACAAGCTACCACAAAACAAACATCCCAAAGTTAACCTAAAATACTGCAAATAAATCTAGGCGACATCACAGAAACCACTAAATTGTCTAACTGAAATAATCAAATATTCAGATACTTTGTTCATGATGTTGTGAAGTCATGCGTTTTGTTTAATCATGGCTGTTTGTGTGATTTCTTCAGTGAGGAGGAAAGTTCACTCCAGTTATTTTCCCCTGATGGCAGCATAAGTCACATTATCAGCAGAGTGAACCTGAAACACAAATTGTCAAAGAAGTTTTAAACCACAGATTTAATACAGCGCGTTGTTAGCACAGAACTCTACAGGATTTTACAAACATCTGCTTATCTGATTAAGGTGC
>JBAJNP010005361.1:0-29383 GCA_036877545.1 Yasuhikotakia modesta
ACAGTAAAAGTAGATCTTGCTACACAACACCACATACAACAGAGGCTTCATATCAGAGCTAATAAGATTGATTCATATCAGTCTTGTTTACTCTGATGTTGTGGATAGTTAAACACATGCTGTTAGGAAGAAATTTCCTATTCCAATCCCATCACTATATTAACACAGTGTTTCTGGAAAACAGAGCTAAACTGATTGTATTTGACCCATTTTTTAAAGAGGATCCTACAGAAAGAGTGCTTGTACATATCATACAATTAGAGTCTACAGTATGCGGACTTTGAAGTTCAAAGTGCCACTTCTGGTGTTAAAAAATGAGAAGTTCAATGCTTTGCTGTGCTGTCATGACCCAGAAATAGCATAAAGTAACAGTAATGACAGCTGATCATCACACCCATATGTCCAATGTCTCTGTAAGTCACGCCCCTGTTCTCTCTTTTTTTCCTTTCATCACTTTCTTTTCATCTTCTGCTTTGCTTCATTTCTCATAGCCTCCCCTGGTATTGGGTTTGATAACCCTCTCTCTCCTGCACCCCTCGCTTGCCCTGAGAAAAGTGAAGCAGCTGTTTTGCTCTAGCTATCCTAGGAATGCCTGTCTGAAATGCAGTGTGCACTGAGAAACTATTATTACCAATAAGACACAGAGCTGTATGATCTGAACTGGTGGCAGGGCTGAGATTACGCTATCAAATCCCTGTGTGAGAATCTCTTCTCTTAGTCACACAAATAACAAAACACTCTAACAGAGTGATTTAATGCTATTCTCACAAATACAGTTTGATCTGTAGCCATTGGTAAAAGTTTATTACAGATTTACAAATCGTAACGTTTAGTGCAACTTTAAACGTTTAAATATATTTGCTGTATCTAGCGATTGTGGTAAAAAAAATTACAATTTCGTTACAATTTCTTTTCTTGTTCGTGTACATTCTAGCAACACTTTACACGGCTTGGGAAGGCAGAGGGGAGGGGCTGCCGGTCACCTTTTGTGCAAATATATCAGCCAAGTCACTGCCAGGCGCATCAGATTTGTAGCGGTAAGACGGACGGGGAGCGCACCACTGTGTGTGTGAGGCAGTGTGAAAGCAGAGACTGAAGGAGTTGTACCGACCTGAGGCGGACTGACAAAACATTGCAAAGAAAAGAGACGCTGCTCGACAGAAAGGCGATCAATTGAGAAGCAACTATGGAAACGATGTCGGGACGGATCGGTGTTTGCAGCTTGATTGCTCTATCACTGCAAGGTAAGTACAAACGATTAAAAAGTTATACTTTTACAGGTTTAAAACACTCCTAATGATTTAGTGTTACTTAAAGATTAAGTTTACTCAAATTAAATAGTAGACATTTACTTATTTGTAAATGCAACTGTTTTGAATGTCGAATCAATTTCTGTGCTAAATAAGTGCGTGTTTTTCAACAACCTGTTCATTTAATGATCGTTTGCTATGATGTCTGTCAAGTGCATTTGTTACATCTAATTCTCTTAAGTTTAGGGACTTGGCGTGTTTTAATGAGAACCTTAAGCCTATTCCTTAAATCAAAGAGGTTGAAGAGACTGCGGTTTTCTGTTGGCTGTTGAAAGGTTTTTTGTTGCTGGCTTTAAAGGCTTGTGTCTTAGGGTTAAACCAGGGAACGGTTCAGGGGTTAACAGTCCGGACAAGACTTGGTCTTTGAAGAGCGGAGTGACGCTCCGCTGTCCACTCCGCTGCGTTTGAAGAGGCGGTGTGCGCGCTGCGCGGGACAGACGCACTTTTCGTTCATCGTTTAAACGTGCGCCAAAAATATTTGCCTGCCACAGACTGACCGCTTTAACACTTCACTTCCAATCCCATTTAAGAACAGATGTTTTGGGCTATTAGAACTGCGTTAAACCGCAATGGATTTTAAGTCGTTCTTAATTTAACGACTTAAATGTAAGGTAATTAATGTTAACGGGCAGATATGTTTCATTGCGCATATTAATTCATGGCTTATTATTTGAATTTATCCTTATAGAAACGATGTATATGCATCTCTGCTGTTATAGCCGCACTAGTCCAACCCACCGTATCCCCTCCCCAAATCCCAAAACCCCTCCCAGCCAGGCAGGCAGGCATTTCTCTCCATCCCAAAGGTACCTGCTTTTTTAAAGCTTTTTATCTCCTCTCAGGGCTCTCTCACTCCCCTCTCCTATCAAGTGTATCTGCCTCCTCTAGCATTCACCTTTCTCAGTGGTGCAACTATCTGCAGTCTTTTTACCCATATCTTATCCCTCTGCACTCACATTTCTTCTATTGTTCAAGAGAGAAATCTGTACAAGCTCTGCCCATGTCCAGAATGTAAAATATTTCAGTGCTACAGAGAGATGAAGAATTTCTGTACCTGATACCTTTTGATCTTTAAATATCTACAAAGTTGTGGCCAGACTGTATTGCTGTACCCAGAAAAAGCTGTGTGTATGTTTTTAAAATAGATATTGAGATGATGGTGAGAACCTGTCCTGTGGTTTCTAGTATGCCAATCATGTCGCATGACCCATGAGCTCAGTGGGGTTGAGAATTGCTACAGCTTCACAAGAATCAAAACAACTTTTTCAGTTGAGAATGTGTCAACAGGAAGCATGTTTTAACATCTATATGTTTTTCTGGGCACACATTTCACTTTAACTCTTAAGCCATGGAAGCTGTTGGAAATCTGCCCGTTCATTTCAATTTGTTGCCCACCTCTGCCAGCCCACAGGGACTCCAGCTTCAGCCACCGCTTTCTTATAATTTTCGTATCAGTTCCATAATAGAAGGCTCAATGATTAGCATATAAAATGGTTCCTGGCCAGCTTCATATTTAGTTCCAGAAACCTTGTTACTATAACCACCCTTGCTGTCAGTCACAAAGCAATACCCTTTTCAGGTGGTATTTAAACTGTATTATTTGCTTTTCGGGGGCCTAATTGTGTATCCTTAGGTGGTATCACCACACTGCCTCGGTGAGGTGTGTGTGGCTGCATACGTTTGATCACAGTAGGATGTTGGAAGGTGGCGGAGAGAATCGTCGAGACAGCTTGTCAACTTAGTTTAAGGAGCCACACAGAAATAATGCATCTCCTTCCTTTGTCTATCATGGGCTTATTTCCCCCGCTCATTTCCTTGCTTAAATTTCTTCTCACTGGAGCCTCCCTAACCACAGCGGCATCAAACGCCAGCGTGCACACGCACTGCCTCCCGCTGCCAGCTGTAATTATTATGGTATTAGGGGGCTTCAAATTAAAACCTGCTTTTTGTGCTGGGCCAGCAGATAAAAGCCAAACTCATGTCTCTGAGGTGGCTTCTTCCTGCTGAAAGCTCCTGTAGATGTCCATCAAACACACACAATTCTTCAAGATACTTACACCTTTAAAGTAGCACCTGTGCATATGGACCACCTCAGTGCCCACCGGCTAATGCATTGACTTACTTTAAACACGATGTAACTGTACAAACCTGAGGTGCTAATTTGCTGAAGATGGTGGGCAGAGCCAATAGTGTGTGATTCCGCTCACTGCTGTGGGCCCCTTGTGATTCACACCTGTGGGGTGGGGGGGGGGGTGAGGGGAGAGTCACTGCTTGGAATGAGAAGCATTCTGCAGGGGACAGGTTACATCTCGCCCCCTGACTCTTCAGCCCCTCCAGGTTCTCTCTCTTTTTTTCCTTCAGTCTCTCGCTCGGCACAGATGGACACACAGTTTGCCAGTAAAAACTGGTCACACAACCACAAATTCTTGGTTTTAATCCAAAACCACAATATGACACTTTGGTGTTAGACTGTAAAGCACATTTTATGCACAGGTCATAGTTTAGTGGTTTAACAGTCTGTTTGTAAATATGGCTAAAGCTTGTGGCACTTTTTTGCTGGAGTTAAATGTATAATAATAAATATGGGATTACTCTGTCAATTAATATTATAAGCATTACATATTACAGGAAGATCGGAGCCAGCTAACAATAGAGCTAGGAGATACTTTACACACTCTAAATAATGATCAAAAGGTATTTGGGTTTGTTTTAATTGTTTTGAAAGTTCTTAATGAGAGCATGTTTTTGGGAGTGTGGCCCAATGATGGCTGTTCTGTTGGCAGGCGGTTTGAGGAGAGCTCACTGGAAACAAAGCAGTAACAACCACATGCTGCACTTCAGCTTGATGTAAGCTCAGACAGAGAAACACAAAGCAATCTGGCTTTTCATTCTAATATCACCTAAGCCAGTGTTTCCCAGCCTTTTTTATATTATTCGCTCCAACAGCCGCATCAGTAAGGCTCAAGTTTTTCCTCAACACCAAAGCAAAAATGCATGGATTTTTCTTTTCTTACTTATAGTGGATATCAGTTAGCATTATAATTCATTTTACTGAAGCGCCCATTATTGCAATGAATGTGCAAAAGTAGCTACCAAAGCTACCAAAAGAGCTTCATTTTCAGCGAATAAGATAAATGAACTTGTTTGTTTCTCCTGTTTCTTCTGGTGGCTGTTTAAAATAAAAAAGCTGGTTTGAAAAAGACCTAATAATTAAGCTATTTAGAAAAGTTACAGTCTGTTTTTGTTTTATGGAGTTAAAAAGATTTTCATATTTTTATGTACTTCTTGGAACCTGCTTGAATACTTCCTGTGATAAATGTGCCTTGCTTAATAATTACAGATCTAAACTCCAACAGTTCAGACAGAGCTGCAGATGTTACAAACCCAGACACAACTCGCACATAAAGTTGTAATGCAGTGGATTAGCTTTGTCTGAGATCTTTCTCTGCCTCTGCGGTTATCAGCGTCTCTCTTTGTTTTCAGTAATGATGGAGCTGTTTGCAGATCAGTGGGTGACCATTGATGTTTCCGGTGATTTACGATTCCCTCCATTGTGTTTAACATGCAGCCATTGTGCGTGTTCTAGCATAGATATCAAGCTTTCATAAACACACAGAGGGCAGACGTGTGTATGTGGACTGGGTGGGGGGGCTGCAATAAATTCATTCAGACTCCTGCAGCTTCTTGAGTTAGAATGTATCACCACCATTGCTGATAGAATTATGACTTCAAACCAGAAAAGATTACCCCTCCGTCTCTCCTCTCCTCCTCCACTTTTCTTCTCCGCCTAAACCCCTCCATCAACCCTCCAGTCTTTCATTAAATCTGGACCCTGCCCAGGCCTTCAGCCTTCAAAAACCTTGCCCACGCTACAAAGCATCCGGGCAGGGCAGAGATAGAGGAAGCAGGTAGCCCTGCCGCCCTTTGATAGCTCCAGGGATGTTCCTTCAAGGCTGTTATTAGTGGCATACAGGAAACCCAAACAAACAGAAATGTGTGAGAAAATTATACGGTCTGTTTTCTGTAAAGGATGTTAAAGTGGTTTAATACTAGCGTGGGGTACAGAAGGATATGGGCGACATTGAAAAGCAGCATTTCTGTGGGTCTCTGTTGGGGTGCTTTGAAGCACAGCCTTGAGTGTGGTACGGATGGTAGTGAGAAGAGAGCTTCTTCATGGGCTCTTTGGGGAGACAGGGTTAAGTGCAGCTGATCCATTTAGTTGTGGAGATCGGCAGGGTGATTGGCCAATGCGAATCCTGAGGCCTCTCTCAGGCATTCCTAATGGATTCAGAGCTTATAGGTTTCCTTTGGGGGAAAATATCGTTTTTTAGCAGAGAACTTAGGTCATGCTGTACTATCAGCCATTATGTAGTTCACTGCAGCATCTCTTTTAGCTCTATTAGACTCTTATTGATCTGCAGATGCACATTAGTAGAACTGAATTGATTTGTTTATCCTAACAGTGTTTGGGGATTTAGCTTACAAGAAATGCTTCGTTTTGGCTTTCGTTTACGTCTTGTTTTCTGTCATACAGTATGGAGTCGATTTGGCAATTTGGATTTGACAATATACAACATATGCATAATAAAGTCATGTCTAATGTTTGAAATCTATAATCTTGATAAAATGCTGTTAAAATGGCTTATTGTTGGCAGTAAACATATAGTTTCATTTTAACTCTAGTGTAGAAGAACTGAGATCATTATTGTATAATGAGGTGATCTTTAAGAACTTAATGACAAGAAAAGCACTAATGTATTTATTGTATTTACAATGTTGTTTCAATTATGTCACAGCAAAATTGGTGTCTGTGTCATCTCACAGCTGAGCCCCAGTAGCATCTGGTGTAAACGGTACCAGATTTACCTGAAACGTCTGAAAACACAGAGTCATGTTAAAACACTGCTTGTTTAAGAACTCTTCAAACATCCTCTTCCTCACACAGAGTATGTGCCTATTGTCCTCCCACTATCAGTTGGCAAACATTCCCTGGAGAACAGTCTACTGACGCAGGAGAAAAGCTTTTATAGCCCTTAGCTTACAAGTTGTTTGGTTAGTGGAATGCACCCTCAGGCGCAGGTATTCACTCCTTCATACTCCACAGACCCTTCAAGATTGCCTCTCACTAATCATTACACACACATACATGTTATTATCACCCTGATCTTTGCTTGGTAAGTCATATTTCAGTGGGTGAAACTGAACGGCTGGTGTAAGTGTGTATTTGTGTTTCTGGCAGTGATTTATCTTTTAAATGTCCTTTTCAAGTTTACTGCTGTATTTACACAGCATATGTCATGAAGGACACGTTTTCTTGCAAAACTAGTTTACTGTTTCAATCTGGTTAATGGTTAGCCGAACATTGCTGACCTCTTTAATGAAAACGGTCACTGTTTGACAAGCCGGTTGTTGCTTTAACATTGCCTAACCTGTGAAGCACTGCAGGACCCGATGATGATTTAAAATGTTTAGGGAGGAAAGCAATAAGAGGGTTCTGCTGAGCAGAAGAAAACAAATTAAATAAATGCATTAGTGAGGGTGTGTGTGGGTCCAGGGCATATTACATTAAATCAAGGCAATAAGAATGATACTGCAAAAACAGGACAGTTTCTGTTCCAGTAAATCTCTTTATAAAATAACCAAATTTGTTGGAAGATACATTACATCACCATAGGGTTGTGTTGTGTGTGTGTGTCAGAGGGGAGGGCTTGGAGTCTCTGAGACTGGGGGTTCCCCATTCTCAAGCTGGGATTGGGTGACAGATCACATTTCATCCAGAATGCACGTTTACCTGCAGGAGAAAGAACACCTTTCATTTTATCTAACAGCCCCCACAGCCTACTCAGTGTCTCTGTAACACACTGTTTTCACATGCTCTGGTAAACCTGTAGGAACAAGACTTTACAACTGACCAGTACTAGACTTCTAAATCAAAGAACACTTGCTGTTTTACACATGTGAATCTAAGATTAGCTGATGTAGTGTTTGTGGTTAATGAGTGTTCCAGTCTGATTTTAGTCAGGCAGGTGGTCTGACAACCCCAGAGGACCTCAGCGCCAGCTCTAATTCTGCTGGCCTCCTGATTGACACTCAGCTTGATAATCATATTCAGGCCTGCAGGGCTTAAGCTCACGTCGGTTTACCTCCAGTATAATCTCGTCCAATCAGTGATTTCCCCATGCAGTGTACCAGCATGACTGACAACAGTGGCTAAATTTCCTATTAAGCTTCAGGTTTTGTACTTTGTCATTTCTTATAGATTGTAACCATATATTTGCTCCAAAATAAATGCTATTAATAGACAGAAATCAATTTTGGATGTAATTTTACTTTACAGAAGAGAAGTCACACAGGACGTTGAAAGTGTGTATGTGTTATGCTTTCACTCCAATGGGAAAGAGATTTTATCAGTGCCAGGATCTGAAGATCATAATATGCTAGTTTATTGAATTTAGTTTACTAAAATTTAGCACAAATGAAATCCCAGATGAAAATGTTACGTATTATTGGAGGAAATGTGATCTGTGCAATCAAATTAAGCTTCCATAAGGACCAGTCATTTCTTGTTTGCTGTCTATTCCTAGCAGAATCTAGAACCTCTTAAAAGACAATTACACAAAGAACTGTGGCATTTGGCTTATGGTGGATTAGTTCAGTTTATTAGAAAAACAGAGGCTTATAAAATGGTTTCGCACTAAAACACACAGGGCTTTGCCTCTTTAAGATGGACTGAAGTAGACAGTCATTTTTGGAAGAGATTGGCAAGCATTGGTAGTTTGATTTTGTGAGGCATATGTTTGTTGGGGTTGTTGGTGTTTTGGGGCGTTCCGGCCTGCCTTATGGGGTGTGGAAGGCCCGTTGGGTGAGGGCAGTGACGGCTGTCGCTCCCCACCTCAGGGGAACATTTTTGAGACAGAGGTCAGTCTAACCCCCATTCCCTGCCAAGTAACCATAGCGACAGGCACGTGGCATTCCCTAGTCAATTAACAGCAAGAGTGGGAGTAGGAGAGGGCGTGTGGGTGCATATTGACTGGTGTGGTGGGGAGGTCTGGTGGAAGGAGAACAGAGGACACATGTTCATTAAAATGATCCATTCTGGATCAGATGGAAGATCTGGAGACTCCACCCCCACCCTCCAGTTTCTTTGAAACAGTGTTTGTGTGTGATACTGTATCTCACTGGGCTAAAGGCAACTTTCTCACACTGTCCTCTTTCCTGTGCCCTTCACCTATTCTCACTCCTTTTGTTAACATCTCTTTCTTTTGGGAAAACCCCTTTCCTTTCTTCTCATCTCTTTTCCTCTTTTTATCTCTACACAGTGGAATCACACAATGGCAAAACTTAATAATATCCATGGTGACACTGTTTTCTGGAATACTTGATTCTGATTGGTCAATTTTGGATTTGTCAATTTTCTGCAGTTAAATCTTTGTATACTGACTGGCTAACTGTTTATTTCATCATCTCGCATAATTCTACAAATAAAACCAAAAAATGCATTATGTCAGCTGAAGTTTAGTCAATGACTTTATAATGTGTGGCTGCACACACATGCTGTTGTACCTGTGCAGTGATTAAAGGACAGGGCTACATTGTTAAAACATTCCTCAGACTGCTGGAATGCAGAGGTATTAATACAGAGTGATTAGACACAGCAAGAGTGGGAATGTTGAGATGTGGTGGAGTGAGAGAACAGAGAGATGGAGAGAGGGACTGAATTGGGGTAAAATGAGGATGAAGAAGTGATGGAATAGGACAGATTGAGGTTTATAAAGGGACCATGTTGTAGAGGGAGAGGTGGGCATAGTACAGCAGGACAAAACTGAGAGCAGCAGAGGATCATGGGTAAATACAGGTCACAGGTCACTTTGATTTCTTAGGATTTAAGCTTGTGTCCTTTGACAGTGTGTGTCAGGAATGTGTTTATTATTGATGGAGCTAACATTACGATGTGTTTATGTGTGTGTTAACATGAGAGATGGGGGTCTTTGAGTATGTGTGTGTGGGCATAACTGTCAAACAGGGGCATGTGAAAATAACCTTTTTTCTCATTCCAAAAAGGAATCTGGATTTAACAGCATTTAAAAATAGGAAATGGAATTCCTGGGAGGTCCTAGCATAGCGATAACAGTACCAGCTAGTGATCGGATCTGCAATGGATGAGTGTGTGTGAATAAAAGTGAACCAGAGAGCGGGGGTTGCCTGTTGGTGCTTGCATGGTGAGGGCCACATTGCCAACAAATGCCAGTCGTGCCATCTCTGCTATATGGCCAGGTGGCACCGACCAGCATCATGTCCTGGCAGTTACTGCACCGCACCACTTCCAACACACAGGGTGCTGTAATCAATGTCAAAGTCAACCTCCTCTACCCCATGATCACACTCCTAAGATTTCCCTCCCCTCTCTCCATCTGCTTCCTGCATGTGCTGAGCAACTGGGTTGAGGTTCATGGAAACATTTGTTAGAAAAGTGCTTCCTTTTTCAATGAAAGTGCTTCCTTTTTCTAAATTCGAAAGTGGAAGAAGCATTGTGATCTTAGTTATTTTTGTAGGATTTCTGTTGGTGTTTTGGTCTCTATGATTGCTGCCAAAAAACATTTTTCTTAATCAGTATTTTTGTCATTTTTAAAACAAGACAATTTTACTAGGAAAGCAAAGACTTGATATGACTAAATATGACTAGAATTTTTTTTGGTATTATTATTATTTTTTAAGTATGAATCAAACTGCATTTAATAATGTTTGAATGACTTCTGTCATTTTCTCTATTACTCTTATTTGCACTCAGTCTCTATGAGAAGTTAGTGTACAGTGTGGGCCTCCGGTCTGACAGAGAGACAGCTGGACGCGCTGCCCCATAGATCAACTTACACACTGGCATGTCTGGCTGCGGTTGTCCTCTCTTTCTATCTGTAATTCTCTATTGTTCCACTTCTCTTATTTTACCCATTGCTCTGTTCCTGTCAAGTCTCTGCACACACATACACACACACACACACACTGTTATGTGTTCCGGTAGAGTTGGCACCTTGCTCATTCATGTGGATTGGAGCTCAAGCCTTTAGCCTGCAACTAACAATAAAGTCATGAAACAGCGGGTGAAACCGCTCTGAGGCAGTAACTATAAGCCCCTCACCGCACACACACTCATTCAAACACGTTTTAAAGGCTTGACTCTTCAAACCCCTGTGGTGTCACTCATTTGTGAAGCATGGAGTGTTTCGCTTATGGAAAACTTCAGAGGGTGCATACTGAGTGACAGACAGGCAGATACTACCCCTAGTCCCCCGCCCCCCTTGGTTTTCCAGTACCCCCCATTTTTAAGGTGACAGATGGCTGTTTTCTATCCTCTTTCTTTTGTTGCTCTCCTCTCTCTTTCATACCTGCCTGGACATGGACCCTGTTTCTCCCCCCTCTAACCTTAGAGAACCCCCCCCCCATCAGCAAACACAGTAAAATACACACTTTACCCTACAGTTAGGCCACTGCCTGAGGCCCTGCATACATCTCCAGGTGTGTTTTAGTACCAGAGCTCCTTACAGATTAACTGATAAGAGCAGTAAGAGGTCTATAAGAGCAGAGGACAACTGACATCATTCTTTTGTTTTTTTGTACAAACTGGGGACAGCTCCAATCACCACACTGTGTGTGTGTGTGTACGCAGGTGATATTTTCCACTTATGTTGTGACGTGTCTTTTCGTGTAAGTCATGTGCGTATTTGCATATTTCACCGGTCAGACAATGAATCACAAAAGAAGATCATTAAAGGGCCAAGATTACATCACAGCCCTTTAATGTTTGTTTTTATCATCATTCTCAAATAGTTCACATATCTGAGCTCTGTCATTATTTGAAATGTTAGCATTACATTTGGCTCCTGCTGAATGTTATGCTGCAGACAATAATTGTCATAATTAGTAAAAAGAAAGAAAGTAGTAATATCTAAACACTCTTTTAAACAAGATACATGTAAGAAACAGAAATGTACTTTCAGGGTAAATATCTAAAATTTATTAGTCTTTTTCTTTTCAGAGAAAACCTAAAATTATCCCTAAAAACACAGAGTTCAGATCTCTGAAAACAAGTCTTAATAATGTGTGGTTTTGTTCCTCATGTAAATTGATATCTGAAAAGATTTTGTTTGTTTAGTTCACTTTGTATCCATTTCTGTCTTTGTGTTTTTGTTTCAGAATAAATTATAATGGGCAGAGGCAGTAGCTGTGTTCTTATCGCTTACTCAAGGTCTCAGTTCACTGCCTCTCTCTCTCTCTCTTTCTCTCTCTCCCTCCCTCTCTCCTCTTATCGCCACATGCCCAAGGTTTTGTCCATTCTGCCAGAACAGTTGAAGAGGAGGATGTTGTGCCAGGGGCATTAGAGTAGCCTGTGCTCCATTTCATTTAATTATTCCTCTATTTTTTTTTATCTCTTTCTTCCTCCCATTTACTGTCAGATCTCACCCCCTATACACTAGAAACTTTAGTTTTAACCCTCCCTGATAATTACACAGGGAGGCATTTAAACCTGTCCTCGCCCTCGTCTCTCTGTCCAGCTGGTTTCTGATTCAAATGATAATTTGTCACCTGCCTGCCTTAATGATAAACATCATTTTTGTTTGATCGTACAATGCTGGTCCTTCCATTTTCACGTCTTTGTTGGCTACGTTCTTTGTTTTTTGTACTTATCTGCTTCTCAGCAGACCATGAACTCTCTGGTCTGACTCCGCCCCCTCCGCCCTCTTCATGTTCATGTTGGCTTGTGCCCGCAAAGTATATCTGAAGTTCATCGGTGTGATGGTGGTATTGTATCGGTTTGTTTGCGTCTTCATTGAAGCAGGAATGATTTAGCTTTCCGGCCGGCTGCTAAGCTCCCTGCTGACCTTGATGGTTGAAACACGTTCTATGAGCACAGAACTTAGAACTTTGTTTCTCACTTCCTGTGTGCTCAGAATCTCTGCAATGATTGTTTACATGTTATTGTCAAAGGGAAGGAAGATAAACTCAGATACTTGTATTTTTTGGCTCAGTTTCAAAACCCTGGAGCGCTGTCTACACAAGCAGCATTTTAAGGCATCAGAGGTTCTTCCAATGTCATAAGGTGGGCAGAAATTCTAAGGAAGCATTGCATGTACACTTGCAAGCAAACAGAAATCCCAGAATGCATTGCAACAAGCTCAGAAATATGTAAATGGAAGATGAGGCAAGGAAAATATTGATTGAAAATATTGAATATTGCGCATATAGATTTTATACAACGCTAAAGTTTCAGCAAGAATTATTCATTATTAAATCACATCTATTGTATTTAATGTTTGTGTGCTAACTATTTTTAGACTCAACTGTAGGATTTTCCATTTCATGTTGGGATCAAGGTCAGTACGTTCTGGAACAGAGCTTAAGTGTTGTGTTTGAAGGCGGAGTCAGTGAATGTCCAGGTCAGGTCATAGCTTGGATGAACACATGTTTACTGATAAGCGGTACTGCAAAGCAGTGTCTGCATGAAGAGACCTAATAATCTCTTTGTCCAGTTTTATCCACAGCCCCAAAGGACCTGTGACTCCATTCAATGTGACACATTTAAATAACTGTGAGTGTGTGTACCAGTATCTTGGCCTGAGAAGATTCTATTTTCCATGTGTGGTCATATCTGTCTTGAGCAGGATGTACTCCAGTTTCAAGTTCTTTTGTGTTTATAGACTTTTCTCACTTTAATTATACAACTCTATATCCCTGACACACTCCCCCCTCACCCCCATCTCATCTCTCTGGCTTGTACAGGTTGAGACGTGTTATGTCTGTAATGTAGATAAGGGCGAGTCCTCAGTACAGATGCTAATCTGTGGCTCGCTGAAGTCTGCCTCTGCTGTTTGTAATGCATTAAACATTTACTGCTTATTTCAATGTTTATCACTCATAACTATCTTCAATTATACCTTTCTCTTTGTGTACTGGGACTGTTGATTTGTAGCGACATCATAAATTGCAAATGCTAATAGCATTTTTTATCCTAATATTAAAGGTTTTGAAGCAGATTAATTAGCTAAAATTATTTTCTGTGGTAACACTATGACACAAACTCTTTTGATAGATCTTAAATTGTTGGGTTATTGTTGAGATTGTTGAGTTATGTGGGCCAGTAAATAGCTCAGGGTGGCATATTGTAAAAAGGAGGGAGTCTCTTATTGTCTCTTATTTGATGTCTTAACTTGGATCTCTGCTCTGACATCTCACAGAAGTGTCAGCTTAAAATGAAGTTAAACGATCAATGAAAGGGTCATTCTGTAGACCACAGGCCCGTCCCTGGCCTGACCTCTCTGTCCATCTAAGGGGACACATCCTCCACTAATTATCCTTTTTCCCCTAGTGCCTGTCATGTGGAGACAATTACCCCTGGCCTGTAACCTTATTAACATTACATTGTTATCAGCGCCTTCTTTTTTCCCAGTGGATATGGAGCAGGAAGCTCTGCCTGTGTTAGCATGTGATTTCGGAAATATTCATATCTTTTTACTGCCAGCTCGTTTTGGAAAGTTATAGGAATACTAAGGGCAAGCGGAAGTGTAGCCGGAGTCTGTTACCAGAGATAGAGGGCAGGTGTCTCATAATTAGACAGATAGGTTGTTCCACTAAGGCACACGGGGAGTTTGGGATAATGCTGTGGGGGGCCCGTCCTTCTGGTTGTGTTATCATGGGCAACAGTCATTGATGTTCCGCCAGAGGAAAATTTTACTGCTCAGTTATTAAGATTTATTACAGAGGATAGAGTCAGAAAATGAAGAGGGATAGAACAGCTCAGATCATTTGGAATTGGATGAATTTGCTGGGAAATGTTTAAGTTATATATAAACTTTTGGTTGCAGGCTTTTGGAGTGCAGTTTGAGACTTTATTGAGAAATAGGGGAGAATTAGAATATGCAAGCAAAAGTCACCACTCAATCTCATAGCTTGATAGGAGGTAAAACAGAAACACAGTTTGTGACTTTATCTTCTACGTGTCTACAGGCACTCATGTGTCGAAATGCACTCGTCAATCTTTTTGTTTATCTGTGTCTCCCTGATGTCCTGCTTGCATGGAATTCAAAAAAAATTCTGTGCATACATGTGTGTTTCTCCAGTGCTTAATCTGTATCTCATACACAAGTGTGTGTGATATGATACTGCTCACATGATGCGGTAGAATGCAGAACTAACAGTTTCCCAGCATGCACATTGTAAAACTATACTATACAGTAATGTAGAATATGTATTTGTGTGTGTATACATACATGTGTGTGTGTTTGTGTGACTTTCTTATCTTTTAAACTGTATCTGCATTACAGATGGGACATGCACTTGCTTTCCAGCAGTCAACAACATACACAAATATGTCTCTGGTTGTTTTGCTGTATCACAAACACACATAATTAAAATGTAAAATGAAAATTCTGTCATCCTTTACACACACATACATATTATTCCTGACCTGGTTGGCTTTATTTCTTCTGTGGAACCCAAAAGGAAAATTGCTTCACTATCATTTTGCTGTTAAAGAAGTTTAAATGCTCCAGTTTCCATTCACTGACATTTGGAAAATTAATACTTCTCATCTCATGTCTTCTCACTTTGACACAAGGGTGGGTGAAAAATGACAGAATTTTCATTTTTGGGTGAACTATCCCTTTAAGCTCAGCATGGTTGTTTTGGATCATGAAATGGTAAATAAAGCTGCTTGTCTCGTCCAAATGTAATTTCCTGCTTCAGTATATGAATGTCTGCATGTGCTGCATATAGTCTGTGTGTGAGTGTGTGAGTGTTGTAACAAGCATCCTCTACTTTAGTTGACCCTCTGTTTTAATCAATCAGGGTGGCTCATAACACTCTGACAGCAGGATATAAAGAATATGGTGATGTATAGAAAGAGAGAGAGAGAGAGATAGTACAGTAGAAAACACCAGAGAGGTGAATAGAAATCACAGACTGAAAACGAGGGATCATTAAAGGTAGTGTGCACTGTGCTAACAGGGATAAGATGGATTAACCGTTCATGAGTGCCATCGATCCTCCGTCAAACTCTCTGATTTGTTTACACGCTGACTGCTCTGAGCTACAGAACTGGAGACACAAACTCCATGTGCCTCTGAGACTGTGTCTCGCTCCCCTGCACATACCCACGGTCATTCAAGCATTATAAAAACTAATCCTTGCTAATAGGGAAAGGAGGGAGAGAAATGGGGGGCTGTGTAGGATAACAAGTGAAATGAAGCTTAGCTGTTTTCGGTTCGAGACGCTGATAACTTGTACAGACAGTCTTGGATGATGGTCTTATGTTGTGTCCCACCAACTCCAGCCATAATCACACTGCATAATTTGCTTATGGAAAGAGAAGTCTTACTGTGTTTTAATGTAAATACCATGGTATGTAATTATTGCATATGTTGTACATAATTGTTTTTTTAAGTAACGCTGATATGCAGGTAGTTTAATACACATTAATTCTAATAAACATTCTATAGCAATTTTTTATCAGAATTTAGTTTTCCAATAGAAATATTCAAACATGATTTATAGAATATTAATTTAGGTTAAGATGCATAAAATACTGAGCTCTGTTTTAAATGAACATCATAAATAGTTTTTTCTACTTTATCAGAACATTGTTATATACTGTAGAAAATGGACTATTACTTTTCATATATTTGTAACCTGCACCAAAAATCTGAAATCTGAAATACTGATGAAATATGAAAACACAATATTGTTTGATACAAATATCACTCTGTTTGAATCAGTACTGATAATAAAAGGAAATCAGCTAATATTATGCCTGCTGATATGGTCATCAATACATCATACATCTCTGTTAACATATTTCATTATTGTCATCTGATACCATCACTATATAAATGATTTCACCACAGTAGTTTTGGACATAGGAAATATAAAAAACAAATCCTAAGCAAAAAAAGAGGGGCAGAGTGAATAAAACAGTGGAAGGGAAAGATGAAAGGATGCGTTGAAAGAGCCTGGAGTGTGTGTGTGTGTGTGTTTGTGTGTGTGAGACCTTTTAGCCTTCAGTCTGCTGTTAGCACTGTAAACAAACTCTCTTTATGCTGGAGACAGACTCTGAGAGAAAAAAGGGTAAGAGAGACACAATCAGCAGGAGAAAGGAGAAAACCTGGAGGGAAATACATCATGCAAGAGGCAGAGGAGTGGTGAAAAGATAGATTTTTGGGTGGGGTGTGAATTGGGGGTTTGGGGTTCCAGGAGAAGGGAGGCAGGTGCAGGGCTGACTGTAATAGCATTGTGCTGGAAACAGCGTATTGATGTATTTATCCAAAGCAACGTATGGTGCGTTCAAGCTAAACATTTTATTACTACATACCTTCCTGGGAATCAAACCCATGACTTTGCGTGCATCATACACTTCCAGTTGGAACCCAGCCAAAACTCTACACACACAAAACCCTGACTCTTTATTTCACCTCAGATGTCTCTTTATCAGCCTTGTTCCTACCCTTATCCACTCTTCCAGCTAAAACTCTCTCTAAATTCTGCTTTTTTCCATCAGAGTTAAGATTTAAATGGTACAGTGGGTCTCGCTATCTTTCCCAGACACACACCCGCACTGACTGCGGCCACAATGGTGGGGCCGCGTGTAAGTGGACCTCATGAGATCACCAATGTTTCTTTCTCTTATTATCACAGGGCCGGTTCAACAAGACTCCTCTCATTGTATTCACAGTGGGGACGTGAAACGTTCTGATAACGTTCTTCTTTAATCTGGATTAACAGCCTATTATTTGATTGCATCTTCTGACTCGCTCACAAGTGAAGCTGTTCATGTACGCATTGCAGATGTAATTATTCACAGTCAATTAACATTTACCACTCCACCCACAACAAACCTTCTTTCCATGCTAATTTCCTTATATCCTTCCCTTTATTTCCCGGTTTTCCCTCTCACTAACCTGGGATTGGGAAAAGAAGACTGTACCAGTTTCACTGTACAGGGGTTGACAAGAAAACATACCGGGATGTGCAGTCAAACATCAGCCGCCTCGGAGATTGGAGACACTCTTCTCCCTCTGTCTCTGTTTCTCTCTCTCTTACTCCACTGCCAAACTGAACCTCATTAGGAAAAGAGATCCTTGGCTAAATAGAATGGAGCTGCTGCCAGACAGGGTGAAAGATGAGGGTGAGAGAAGGAGAAATGGGAAAGTGTGTTTATTTTAAGCTATGGTTGAGATTTAAACCTACCTAAAGGGGTCCTGGAGTCACTTGGGCTTTTTGCACTTGAATTAGTTAAACTAGGATCATTTTTAATCGTGGCCGCCATGTTTTACACTGTTTGTATTATATCCCAAGTTTTGCATGGAAAATATGTACACCATTCTTGTTCTTTTATGGATATTTGCAAGATAAACATATTGATTGGACAAATACAAAATGCAACAAGCATGTGAATTCCTGCTTCTCCATCCGTGGATAGACATGACATAAAGTGTTTGTAGTCACTGTTTGAATGTTTTTCTCAGAATTTGACTAAAACTAAGCACACATTTGGAAAGTTTGTATGACGTACAAAACTCATTATGATGTAATGAGGAAAAGATTTTTTAGTTTATGATTGGCTGTCGGTTGCTAAATAATTAGCAGTAACATTCCAGCATTTCATTGTTCCAATTCAGCAGTTATTCTGTTATTAATACAGTTAAGCTCTTTAACTACAACAAAACGTCATCATTCCACATTAAATATTAATAATTTACACAGAAAGCAAAACATGTTTTGCTCTAATTCAGACAAAGTCTTCATTTTTTTCTCCTTGTTAAGGTCAAATAATTTTATTGTGGGGAGTGTAAGCAGAATCCTTTTGCCTGTTTCTACAATTCAAAGCTTGAAATTGTTTTTAGTAGTTCTCATGTATACTTAGAGACAGCTCTGTGTGGAACTTGTGTGCCGGCCACCCCACCAATCCCACCAAAAGTCAACTGCCCTATTGTCCAACTAATAAAGCACCTGAGTGTGAGAAATGTGGAGCTTAAGAGGGGGAGGAAACAGGAAGAGGGGAAAGAGGGGACAAAAGGAGAAGTGTTAATGTGAACTGAAGTCAGGAGACTTGTATTATGACACAAGGACCAGAGGGCGGGAAACGAGAAATGTGTTTGTGTGTGGCCTTCATCTGAACTTAGTTAAAGTTAATAATGATCAGAACTCAAGGTCATGAAAAGAGAAAAAGCATGAGGAAAAATAAAAAGACAGCAGCTAGTAGCAACCCAGTAGAAAGAAAAAATATCTCTTTAAGATCGCAGATGTTTCTACTAGATACGTTTGCTATTATGATTTTGCTGTTATGAATCTTTTGCTTAAATCTTCTAAATCCCACATTTTTGAGACCCTAGTAATCTTACATGCGTCTCATCTGGAATTTCAGAAATCTGAAAAATGTCTCAGTCGCCTGATAAGCCTTTTAAAAAATACTGTCAACAACTATATGATTACCTTCTGCTTTACTTCTCCAAAGGGATATTAGGAGAAACATGTGAAATACACTTTAATAAATAACTGAAGTAACAGAGCAAGTGAGTGGCTGGTTTTGTAGCTGACAAATGAGCAGTGTTATGGGTTCATATTTATTTACATACCTCAGAAACATACAGTATTTCCTGCAAAACAAAGCTGTGTTGATTTGTTCTAATTTCAGGCAGGATAACCCATTTACTGACTGATTATCTGTACCAAAACACACAAGTATGTCTGCTCAGTATTTATAAATACAACTTATAATCATCCCTCAGAGCAAACTGTGCTACACAGAAGGAAGGTTGACAGAGAGAGAGAGAGAGAGAGAGAGGGAGAGTGAGAGTGAGAGAAGGAGAGAAATGGGGTGGAGTGGCTTTGGAGAGAGAGAGGGCAGTTCATACCATCCTAACCCTTTTAGCGAGATTAATACGAGCCATAATGTCTCTCTCATACACGGTCCTACTATTTATCTTCTGACTCAGCTTTCTCTCCCTTTTTCTTTTATATCAATAATGAGTTTGAGTGCCTAACCGTCTCCTTCATTGTGTGTTCAGCCGCTGCAGTTTAACAACACACAAACAGTGTGAGGGTCTGTAACTGTCAGCACTAATACACCTCTCACATCCCCTCCCACCCCACCGCTGTCACTCACTTACTTATTTTATTGCGGTCTGCCTCCATTTTGAGTTTATATTCCATCTCTCTTTTTCACTCTCTCCTCTCTAAGTTCTCTATTAATTCACTTCATTTTAGATGTCCATTACTGGCTGTTGCACCATTTACTGTCATCTGCTGAGGCTGATTGCTCTGCTAAACAATTCACATATCTGCCTCCTTTTTTAGATGCTCGTTTTGCTAAAGTAAACGGGGGAAATGCAGACAGGCACTAAATTGCAGCATTTAGACTTCCATTTACTTCCATGTTTTGTTCCATTTTTAACATCCATTTTTTGGTTGTCAGACCAGCTCTCAGCTCTCTGTTGAACTGCCCAACCCCCAGCGTACCTCATCTCTCTACCCAAAATTCATTTTCACATTCAGCTGGAGTTAGGAATGAGGGGATGGTAATTGCCCTGCCTGGGGGCTGGTGAGGTGAGGGAGAGAGAGTTGTCCCTCCACATTAAATATTAACTCAGTTTTTCATCCATGCTTCTTTGCTGACATCCCATAATAAAAATCCAATCTCTTCATTTTTGTCAATGTCATGTGACTTTTATTCCGCTCCCTTAGAGGCTATTTCAAATTGGGTTTCCTGAAACAGGTCATTTGAAACTTTTGAGACAGGCCCTAAGATTCTCCTCAGTACATCTTGTAGGCCATTTAATAAACTATCATAAGATTTAGTGATGTGTCATATATATTGATAAAACTTGTGTCATTCCACCAAAAGAATACGCTTCTTCATTTAGTCCCGTAATGGAAGTTCATGTATCAAACACAGAGGGGCAAAAAGAGCATGTTCTGCTTTGAGAAAAATTTAAAAGTAGCTTAAAAATAACTAAAAAAGAATAAAACATCAATTGCGTTAGCTGCAGAGGATATATTTTGTGTGAATTATTTAAGATTTGCTGCCCTCTTAGACAAAATGCACCAGCTTACTAACTAGACTATAAATTATAGATGCAAAACAGTTACATCAGATAGCTTTCAATATGTCCAGAAGGTTTTAATGTAGGTGCATGAACCGCATATTTAATAAGCACATCTTTTATTCATTCGTCCTATAGATCATCGTAATGTAATTCTCAGGTTCCCTGTGTAAACACAGTCACCAACTTTATCCTTCATATCTCTCATGCTGTGTGTGGTAGTTGTTTCGGGCCCTCAGAAACAATTGGTTTGACTCATGACCCTGTTGTCAGGACAACGGCAGAAGCAAAGCGGAATGCTGCCAGTACAAAAGACCTCAAGTGAATTGACCTTGTAGCCCACTTCACAGTTATACACTATTTACCTATTTAAACAAAAACTAGCACTTTCATTGTAGTTTAGTGTAGTTTCTTTGCGCTTTTCATACATGGTGAGCATTAAAAATACCTACACTTGTTGAATTAAACCAAAAAAGTTTAGACTGAGAAAAATAAGAAAGTGAGAGAGAAAGAATGGACACATTGTTTGCCATTGGTGTGTTGTATAAATAAGTGCATATGAACGGCTGAATGTTAAACAACCAATAGCATGCCTGAATCATAAAAGCATGACTGGAAATATACACTGGAGTGTCATTTGTCACAGGTCTATGGTCCCGAAATGAACACAGAGTGGCAGAGATGCATGAGATAAAAGAATGTATCGCTTAGCTTGAGCCAAAAGATAAATCCACATTTTCTTTTGATCTGCTTTTTTAGCAGAAGACTTTTTGACAACACACACTCTCACTCACACAGAACCTGTACATTAATTCTGGAGTCTTTAAACCAGTCAGTGGTGTCAAACACTTACAATAAATATAATAATAACATTTTAAGTGGGGTATAAACTGAGGTCATTACAAACACAAACATTGTTGTAATTCATGTTTCTGTTAATTTAATCTGTTTATCGCAACACAAAGTTTCCTTGTTTAGTTTTGTCATTGGCAGTATCTACTGTAGCAATTTTGCATCACAATGTTTCTCAACCTCTCTTTGCCTTGTGATTGTGTGGGTGTGTGCCAGTGTGTAAATGTGTGTGTGAGTGCCAGCAGCTGCTGTTGGTGCTCTTGCACCTGTTCATGTCTCATCACGGCAGTGATGAGTGATGTCATGCCTTACATGGACTCGCCATGCCCCTCTTTACCCCCTACACGCAATATACACACACACATATTTACACGCAGACCAGATACATCAACTGGCTGTTTTGTATTTTGTACTTGGCAGTTCATTTGAAGATGTCAGGAATGTCAGTGAAGTTCTATATTTGTAGTTCTTGATTTCTTAGAGTTATGTCACTAGTTTCATAATGACACTTGTGTGGATGGTTCCCTAAATTTTTTTTTTGTGTTAATTGTTTTTTTTGTGTTAATAACAAACTGCAGATAGCTCCACAGATTGTGAGTTTGTGTAGATAGCTCCACAGATTGTGGTCTCTGTGTAGATAGCTCCACAGATTGTGGTCTCTGTGTAGATAGCTCCACAGATTGTGAGTTTGTGTAGATAGCTCCACAGATTGTGGTCTCTGTGTAGATAGCTCCACAGATTGTGGTCTCTGTGTAGATAGCTCCACAGATTGTGGTCTCTGTGTAGATAGCTCCACAGATTGTGGTCTCTGTGTAGATGGCACAAGACCAGACTTGCAGTCGGGTTTTGTGTTGAGATGTTTGTATTTAGTTGTGAATGTAATTCAGCTGTAACTGTTGACAGAGAGGCAGTGTTGATACTGTTCCATCCCACTCACTTCTATTAGCCCCCACGGCAGTCATGCTACCCTGTTGCCATAGCAACAATATTCAGAACAACAGCATCACTGAAAAATTAAGACTATAAAATCAGGAAGGTTAACACTTTTCCTATACTATGTGTGGGTGAAAGTTTTCAAATGAATATTTATGTTGTTAGTGTTTCTGTTCGTTTCATTTTAATATATGCATCTGCTAAACAGTTTTTAGTTAAGCTAACTTTTTAAAAACTTGAAATATCTGATTAAAATTCTATATTAAAGTGTTAAAGTGTGTCTTATTTTATGTGCCTGCAATTGCAAATGCGGTTTTAATTAGAACAGAGCTTGTTACAGGATGTAGTTCCTGGAGATTTTGTTTCATTGATTGAAGAAAATGTTGGGGCATCATTACATCACTAATGATGATGTCACTAATGATGATGTCATTTTGGGTTCAGTGCTGCTTGGGTCAGCAGTGGGTTCAGTAGTTCAGTAGATGCAGTATTCATAAAGAAAAGAGGCAGGATTTAATGAGAATACTCAGCTGTGCTGACCCACTGTTAAACACAATTACAGAGACAAGTTCATCTGCTCAGTTTCCACTGGTTTCACTTCAGAAGTGGAGATTATAAATGTGCTCAGAGGAAAATGAATAGAGTGAGAGGTTATGATTTATTCTAAAAATGGAAGTAAACTGGAAGTGGTGGAGTAAACATGGAATTTTCCAGTTCAATATGCACATACAAGTGGAATGTTGGGAAACCTGTTTAAAAACAATTATTACTGGTTATGGAAAATTACTCATTTCAAAGATCAATGTGTTCAATCACAGTCACTAGGCTACAGCTTCAGCAAAGATACTTATACGTGTCAAGTACTGCTGTAAGTGAACAAATGGATAGCTTTACAAATAATATTCTGTCTTTAACACTCTTTATATCCTCAAAGGACTCCTATAAGCCCACATAGGATGGGCAGCCCATGTACCCGTGGCTGAGTGTTTATGGAAAATTGAGTTTACGCTGAGGCTGTTGGCCATGAGGGAGCGTTCATCTTTCTCGCCTGTCAGACTTTGTGTGTGTGTGAGTGTACAGTATGCCCTTACAGTGGAAAGATACTGTATACACACCATTCATCTGTATAATACATCAAGCCCTCTGTGTGTGCTAGTGATGACACCACCAGCCAGAAAATTAATGAAAGTTGAGGGAGTGAGAAGAAAAACGAGAAGGGAGGATGTATTGTTAGATTTACAGATGGCATAAAAAGTTCTTAAAGAGATAGCGCACCCAAAACTCCTCATGATTAAGACATGATATATTTTAGACAGATAAGAAAGAGTGGGAAGGAAAGAACACAACCAAAAAAAGGAGATGGACAGACTTTGCAAGTTGAAGGAAAAAGGCAGCTGACTCTTTTTTACAACTGCTGTTTGCTGTGTGTGTGAGTGTGTGTGTGAGAGAGAGAGAGAGAGAGAGAGAGAGAGAGGAATAGTTTTCAGCTAGCACTTGAGGCAAAACTTCAATGGGACTGTATGACAGCAGGCTTTGACTGTGGCAGCTCTCCATCTCTCTGAAATCCACTGTCCCAGTTCTGTCTTTCTTTCCACCATCCAGCCAGTACTGAAATGATCAGGCTGTGTGAGAACTGCCTCACAGTGTTTTGGGTTGTCAAAATGCAGTATGGCAGCGGTTTATTAATATTGAATAAGGGTGTGTGTGTGTGTGCTCAAACTCCCCTTGGTGTGAGTGTCTGTCGATGTGTCTGCAGCTCACAGTCAGAACGTCTCCTGTCCATCTGCTTCTCTGTCCACCCATCACTCACACTCCCTTTCTTTAAATCTGATTATTTCTCTCCACGACAACCACTTGAGATCACTCGTACCCGCACACACGTGCCCTTGACCGTGCCCCACCCAGCCCCCGCTGAGGTAAAGATTGAACAGAGGAGCCACTAATTGCCCCTTAATTGCCCTCTGTCTGCCCAGCTGCTCCCCAAGGCAGAAAAGAAGTGTAGAAAAGTAGTATTGATCAGACAAGAATAGTGTACAAAGTAGGAGAGAGTGGAAATTGGGATGAGCACTTTAAACAGATGCATACATAGACAAATAAACCAACTCCATATTCTGCAGGGCTGTGGCTATGGGGTTAAAGGTCAAAACAATTCTAGGTGCCCATGGGTGCAGAAGTCCCTTGACAAATTAAGTAATATTGATGTAAGGGGACCAGAGCAATACACAGTCACAGGTCCCAGAATTCCTACATCAGCTTTAGCCTAAAACCATGTGATGTCATTTGATATTCTATTTTTATTAAATCAGGCCAAATTTCATATTTACAGTCTTGACCAATGACACGTTTTTTACAGTGAGATTTTACAGTGGAGATTTGCAGCGTATGTCCACTCTTCATATGGCAATAGACTGCTTAAACATGCGTGTGAAGGAAAACTATGCACAGAAGACAGAGAGATATGCTCTGTGCATGTCTACACATATTGACCTTTGAACCCACCATTACGCACAGGTTTCTGAAACATTCTCTGTCAATCACCAGAGGAATGTTACACCCACACGCTGCCCTGCACTCGTTTACTGTTTAACACACACACTATTCTTAATGAGAAAAACGCAACTCAACTGGCCTTTTAGTGGATATACACACAGATAATTTCCATAACACATTCTGATGTGTTTTGTCTACATCAGCTCATTATCAGCCCATTTCAAATCACGCATATGATCTCGAGTCTGGCCATTAATGTAGCGCTACCACAGCGTCTGCTGAGGGCTGCCTCCACAGGGATGTGAATCTAGACTGCCAGAGATCAGTATCTGCGTGCTGGAGAGAAAATTAAAATTACAAGTGCATGAATTACCTGAAATTCATTAGACTGACACTTTACTGGATGGAGATGTCCTGAATGAAAAGCTGTTGTACTACAACAGCTGCTCTGGATCTGACTGGTTTCTTTTGTTCAGTTTCTCTGCTGGTCTCAGACCAATATTGTGAAAATTGCTCTCCACAGAACTTGGCAGATTTAAGCTCCTCTTAGGCAGTCTGGAACACAGCATTACAGCACTCACAAGCTGTTTGTTTGGGTTCTGTGCTTTTGTGGGAGTCATGAGAATGGAGCAGAGAGTGTGTTTATGTTTGCATGTGTATGTTGTCGATCAGACAGAGAAAACTCATGAAAAGGGTGGATCCTACAGGAGATTATTGTCAGTTTTGATGCCACACTAATACTGTGATCTTTGTGAAGGACGATGTCCCATGGGTACCACGATCACAAAGCCAGAACTCATATTACATGCCACACACAAAAAGACGTGAATTTTTAGTCTTTTAATCTGGGTTTCATTTAGAGCGGGAAAAACCAGTTCTTTTTAAAAACTACTACAGGGACCTAATGGTTCAGTGACTCATTCATGTCCATGGCTTTTGGTTCTGGTAAAATACATTGTTTTCTTGTGCTATCTAAATTAAATGTTCAGTAAACTATTAGAAACACAATAAATAGCCAAACAGGCAAACTTTTTCTATAACTCATTCAAATGTACAGTATTTACTAAAACAATAATGTCTGTATATTATTAAGTTTGTGAGACTTAATATCGGATGCATTTAAAGTTATTGCAAATGCATTTTATATATAACTTATCAGTTCTCCTAGTAACCAAACTGTTCTAACATAGTCCTGCTACCCAGTTTAATAAAACCACAGGCTTATCTTTACAATCTCTCTCTTCTTTGTTTCTTCTTGCACCTGGTTCTGTGCAGCTGGTCTTCATGTTGGGCAGCAGGGCCACAATGGCTATTTGAGAGTCACAGCGTGTGTATCATTTCTCACTTTGTGTGACTGAGGCTGGTGCAGGGAAGAGCCATTAGACAAATAGTTCACTGCTTCCCATCTAGACCTTGTTATTTCAAAACTCAAATTCTTAATAAAAACACTCATTATTGCAATCAGCTATATAATCTTTTGTTTTCTTCTCCTCACAGTGTGTTTGGCTGCAGTCGTAGTGAATGTGACCCCAAAAGTGGAGGTGATTAAAGGAGAGACCGCCAAGCTGCCCTGTACATACAGCACCTCTGCACCTCCTTCTGCTATTGTAGCCCAGTGGTTCATTGTGAGTACATACCCTGCTTTAAATCATACTGATACAATTGTACAACTGTTCCAATAGAAATGTTTTGAAGCGCAGATACTGTTTCTAAAAGTGTTGTTAACATTTGTAAAATTAGCTTTTTGTATTTAATTGCTTATGTTATTGTTGCATTTTATCCTCAGGAAATTGCTGGTGTGAGAAATCAAATAGCTTACAAGTCTTTTCAAGCTTTTGGCATTGATGCTGGGACACCACTGACGGATCGCTTAACCCTGGGAGATGATTTTTCCCTCACCATCTCTCCAGTCATGGTGGAAGATGAGAGGATCTTTTACTGTCAAGTAACCGGAGGGGCTATGGGGGTCTCTGAGGGTGAAAGTGAGGTCAAAGTTTTCTGTAAGTGTGACTGAAACAAAAATACAGAATCACTCCATATGACAATTTTAGCTTTCAGGGGTTCATTTTTGATTACAGGAACACAAAACTAAGAATAATTACTGGTCAGTAATTTTTAGTTTTATTTGGTTTTCTATATATATTTGTGTGTGTGTGTGTGCGTGTGTGTGTGTGTGTGTGTGTGTGTGTGTGTGTGTGTGTGTGTGTGTGTGTGTTGAAAATTCTTGTTTTCATGAACTCATTATCTTAGCATTCATTTTTCATCTGAATGATTATGTGTGTCTGCTCTGCTGGCTATTTAAGAGATATATGGCCACTTTTATCCCTATTCATTAGCTCTGGGTTTAGTTTATAAATTGCTCTAGGTCAATTATGGATGTAGGATTGGATTTGACACTATTGATTAATAGTTATTGCACTTGTCATGTTTGATGATGGCATGTTAAATAATGTGAACTAAACACTGTGCTAATGATTACTGACCTTACAGCAGTTCTTGCCTTGTACTGATCCCAGACCAGCTGCACAACATTGAGAACTAGACCTTATGCTGAAAATTGGGATTGCCTGAGAGTTTACAAATCATTTATAAAAACTAAACATGATCCAAGACTTAAGCCTGACAGTTTTTAATTTTGATAAATTCAAATATAACATACCCTAAATAAAGTCCATACATACTTCTTTTTGTATACTAGTGTTCAAGTAATTGTCCTGCATTAGGTATATTAAGAGTTTAGCCACCTGCTCAGTAATTTATTTTGTCTCTAGAAACCCTCCCCCAGCTGTATGATGAGGTTATTCATAGGAACACTAAATAAAAATGTGTGTGTGTGTGTATTAGAGAGAGTAACAGAACAAGCTCTTTGTTCATTATCCACCCCAGACTACATAGAGTGAGCTGTAATGGCTGTAATAATTGTTAATGAGAGCATTGGGAGCGGAAAACAATGGTTTCTTCTCCCAGGAGAGAATGCTGCAGCCTGCCTCATGGTTAATGGCTGCACTTGAAGGAAATGTCCTCGTTTTGAGAGGGAGAAACATTGATCTCTATACAAATTCAGTCTTATTCTCTGTAGCTGTTCTACGTATCTTAAGAGAGATTCTGATATTTTAGATCTCTGAAGGAAAGATTGAAGTGGAGGGAAAAATCATAAATGAAATCTCTTTAATATCGCAGTTGTGTTTTCTAGAGAGTAATGAGGTCCACAAGTATTGATTAGTTTTTTTCTATGTTTTTTGGTCAAGGTCTTCCAAAGGCCAATTTGAAATGTATAAAGATAGTTAGAAGATACATCTGAGATTGTGAACTATCAAAAACTCCATTAGGTCTTCTGGACAATGATAAAGCAATCAGTGAGCAATAAAATTTGGAAAGTGAGAGAGAAAGAGAGCGAGTGAGTGAGAGAGAGAGAGAGAGAAAGAAAGAGTAGGGCTCTAGGAAGAATGGAATGAGTTTTAATGTAATTAAAAATTTCGCTGTTTATTTTTGTAGCAGATGACAGCTGGGAGCAGTGATATGGTGACATTGTGTTTAAATTGGACTTGGGGAGTGAGAGAGTCATAGTGACAATGTCCTTATGTTATTTAGCAAACCTTCCTTGTTTCACCTTGAATTCAAGAAATGTCAATAAACTGTTTTTGTTATTTTCTGGTTTCAGTGGGTACATGCATGTTTCTGTGACAGTCTGTATTTTTTCAGGAAAGCTTTAATAAAAATGAGCTTCCAGTAATAACATGTTACGTCTTCTTTCCTCTCACAGATGCTCCAGAGAAACCAGTGATATCTGGTAACAATCAGGCCATCACTGTCAGCCAGGACTCCATCTCCTCTGAGGTAAGTCTCATGTTGATGCTTTCAGCTCCATTTGGTTACTGTGGGACCTTATATGACAGTTACTGTATATTTATTAAAATATTTATCAGGAGGCTCTTAACAGCTTTTTGTCTCTGTGTTTGTGTGGCTGTTTGTTTAGGTTGGTAAGTGCACCAGCAGGAACGCTCACCCTCAGCCCCGTATAATCTGGTTCAAGGACGCCACCCCTCTGCCTGAAGTTAAGGACCAAAAGGAGAGTAAGTGTTTAACCTGGAAGTATCATGGTTGTATTGTTGCTCTCTCTATTTCAAAACCCAACTGACTACAGTTTCCTGATGTGTTACTTGTGGAGAGTTTTCAAGCCCAGTGGTTTATGGACAGATTAAATATATATAGCATTTTTTCAAACAATAAAATATTTAGTGTATTTTAAAATGCATTTTAAATGTGGTATGTTAACTTTTTTCAAGCATTATAAAGTAAAAAAGTATTGTGTATTCATATTATTGAAAGTTTTGAGGTTTGACACAGAAAATCAAGCTTTTATATTATGGCTCCCTTGATTGTCTAAAAGTCTTTGATGGGGTCCCTCGGTAGAAAACTCCTAATCTTTCTTACTTCTCTTTTCCCTCTCTTTCTCTCTCTCTCGCTCTCTCTCTCTCTCTCTCTCTCTCCCTCTCGCAGAAACGTACATGATTCCCAGTGTAGTGAAGGAAGCCTCAGGCCTGTACACTGTGACCAGCACACTGTTCATGCAGCCACAGAAAGCTGATGCTAAATCAGTCTTCCACTGCACTGTGGAGTACAGCATGCCAAACAAGCAGATCAAACAGGAGAGCTCAGAAACATTCAGCCTTGTGCTGCTATGTAAGCTCAACACACACACACACACAC
>JBAJNP010005362.1:0-29365 GCA_036877545.1 Yasuhikotakia modesta
CTGATTAACCAGTTAGCTTCCTGGTTAAGCTAGTTAAGAAGCCTAAAGGGGACATTAGCAAACCAGGCCTCCATTGTATGGACCAGCTGTTTTTTCCACAGTGTTAACTTCCTGTTAGATGCATAGCGATTTATGTTTTTTTAAAGACAGCGAAGAGTGACTTTATCAAAGAAAAACAGGCTAGTTGTGTCCCTCGTGTTATACCAGCTCATGCTAACAACTCATTCACGATTTACGTCCCATTCTTCTGTGTTTTAAGAGTTAACCGCCAATCTTCCCATACTCAGCTGTCAGCGGCAGGCCTCAGGCTGTAGGGTCTCTGTCTACAGCAGGGCCGGTCCTCAGCCCTTTGTGTTTAAATGACATCTCTGCTGGCTAGGGACATATTTAACAAGCTCCCGTAATGCCCTTTCCAAGACAAATGAGTGACCCCAACTGGTCGCCGAACGGCCAAACCGATGTTTGTTTATATGCGTCCAATTATCCGTACGAATAATCAGGCCATTACTAGAAAACACGTCGTGTTAAAATACACAGAGAGAGAGAGAGAATTATTAAACCATTCTAAACAGCTACAGCAACAGGTGGGAAATTTAATACCATCGCAATGCCGCAATTTTCACCCCCCACCCAGTCCAAACTGTCTCAGTTCTGCTAGCAGATCAGACCGTAACCGGAAAAACTGAGAAATGATTACAGACAGGACCTCCCTGGCGCAGTTTGACCCATTGTGCCGAGGAACGGCGCATTGTTTTCCCCACGACTAGCGTGTCTAATCAGTAAACCGAGCATGTGTGGACTTGCCTGGACCTGGAGGTGCGGCTTGCGTCTCCGGTTATTCTGCGCTAGCAGAATTATGAGCGTTAGCGCTACGCAAGGATTGGTCCGAGCGTGAGGTTGTCATCGATATCGCAGCGTCTGGGTTCTAGGTGTGGAACGCATGACTCCACACAGATGATTAGAACGTGTTCTTCGGTTCTGTCACGATACACATGGTTAAAATTTGGTGTGTATCGTGTATATTCTGTGTGTGTATTTATATTTAGATTAAGAATTATTTAGTGACTTTGTAAACACTGTCAAATTCAATAATAAATGTCATCCGCTGGGTGTTAATTGTTCTTTACGTTTTATAAACGTTTGTTAGCGCAACACGGACGGATCTTCCTGTGAGATGTTTCAGTAGAGCCCTCAGTCGGCTCTCGTTTCATCAGCCCTTGTGAGAATATAATGGGTTCAATCATAGTGATTATAGGCCTCTCTCTCTCTCTCTCTCTCTCTCTCTCTCCCACACACACACTTTGGGTTTTCATGTTTTATAGGGACATACTAAACAGCTTGGATATTATAAGTAGATATTTCTGTATTAAATTATAAGCTTGTTTACCCATAGAGACAAATAATGTTTCCACAAGGCAAAGTTTTGTGGTATTTTCATACATTTGGACCACAAACAAACGTTTGTTTCACTATATCTGTGTTATTCTACAAACCTTATTTCCAGCTAATGATATAAAAATACATGATGTGGATCATTTATGATAATTTATATTCCACTATGACGTTTTCCTCACACATAACTTCTATTTGTCTGTTTGATTTGTCTCCACAGGTTGAACTGAGGAGAACATTAGTTCCTGTTGTCAAAAGAACCTTTCAAACCAACCAAACATGTGATTTTCTGTTATTGTTCATGTTATGTGAACTACGTGTCCATCCATCCGAAGGTCACTGGCTTGACGTTGGTGTGACATTTCCAGGACGAGTTCGGACTTGCCGAGAAGCTCTCCCAAGGACCAGACACGTGTTCTTCACCGGGAACCGGCACTCATCCAATCACAGCCGGGCACGTGACGAAATTACAGCGTTGCTGATTGTTGCTGGAGAGCCTCTTCAAACAGGATAATCAAGTGTTGTCTTCAAAGCTGACCGATCGGCCCACAATGCAACTCAAAGTTCACCGTAAGATTACTTACAGTCACAAACCTCTCGCCTCCTGATTATTTAGCGTGCCGTATCTTGCATACGATGCTAAACCTTTATGCTTTCCAACATGCTAACATCGCTGAAATAAGCGGCTAGTATATTGGAATTTCAATTTTTTAAAAAACTAAAAAAAAAACCCAAAGATTATTTACGTTAAACCCTATAGTTACTTAGCTACAGTCCTGTGTGACAACTAGCCCCAGTCTCCCCCCCTATATTTTAAAGGGTCTCCCGTCACGCACGCCAGACAGTTCGCTCTTGTCATTTCTTTCAAGTGCAACGCGTTCCAAAAACGTCTTTGAAAGCCCCACACAAACCCAAGCCGTCTCATAAAACTAACAGGCGTGCCATTCGCTGCACGACCGTATGGTAAATCCGGCATGCATTGTATCTCGCTCAGAAAAGAGGCTCATCCAACTTTACAAGAACTTTACAACGCGGTGCGAGTCGGTCCGGTGAATAAATGTGGCTCAGCAGGGCTCCATTGTAATGCTAAGCAAATCGGGCAGCCAGGATACAAGTTTAAAGAGATTGGGAAAGTCTAGGAGGGCTGGAATCACAACACAAGGAGCAACGTCCCGTCCTGAGAGTGACAAGACATCCTCAAAGATTTTTCACGACGGTGGTCTTTCACCGGAGCTTTTAATAAACTATGTAGCAATCGCCTGGAAAGAATGCGTCCGTAAAAGACCCCCTGCTGCTGTTTCTCTGTCAGCTGGACCAACTAGCAAACATGCTATTGCGTTTTTGAGGCGTTTGCTAGCGAGTTGTGAGTCCAGCTTCAATGCATTTAAAATACTGTGAAACTCACAGTAATATAATTTGTAAAAACAAACAAACAGAACATGAATTTTTTAAATCCCACTTTATTTGTTATCCATAGCAACCAGCATGGATGTTTCTTTTTTTAGATTTTCCAATTGAGGCAGATTTTTACTGCATTTATAAAACGTCAATTTAACTGAAACCGAATCGCATTAAAAATGATAGTTTATTTGATGGTGACAAGACGAACTAGCAGGTTACAGAACAGACTGAAGGTTTTTTACACAGAAAGCAGTCCAGGCACTTTTTGTCTGAAACTAACAATAAGGAGTTATTCCCAAAACAACAAAACGCTTAAAATTCCAAACACATTTTTCCACAATCTGATTCGGGCCAGAAGGACAAACAGAAGCAGCCGTTTATGTAAAAACAAGACGCTGGAGTCCGTGAATCAACAAGCAATAATGTTTGATATCAACTTCAAATTTATTGTACACTTCTGTGTATTTGCCAAGTGTGCGCTGCCCTCCTGCCAAGACGAGGCGTATGGATGTGAGTTTTTGGCATCGGTTTGTACACTTGACTGCGAGTTTATTTGCAGACTCCCAAGTTGTGCTGGACAGCATCTAGTCTGGCAGGAAGAACGATCCTCTCAGCTCTGACTGAATTGGAGAGAGATTCTACACAAGAAAGTCACAAATGTCTTGAAGTGATCCAGTGACATGAGGGGCTTTGTAACAACTGCTGCCTTTACAGAAACTGAGGAACCGAACGCTCGTGTCAGAAGAACAAAAAGACATCTCTGCCAAACGCTTCTGTGAGACCTTCAGCTTGGTGGCTCGGGTACCGATCTTGTCCTGGATGTTTTGAAGCGTCTTTTGAGGGGCGGTCAGGCCAACTGCTGTGGTGTTACCAGTCCAAACTTCTTTTGTTGATGCTGTGGTGGTTCTGTGTGTTTTCTGAATACACTGTGTTCTTTCAGCTTGGCTGGTGAGACGTCTCAGGCTGGCATGAAGCGGATATTTGGCTCGGAGGAAGGAAAAGTCTAGAACTGCTGGCTAGTTGATGGTCTCACCTGATAAGGGTGAGTTGTGTGACGGCGGTGATAGGAAAGCGTCGGGCCCACAGGACTGTCGCTCCGGCTCACCTCCGGTAACGAAAGCTGCGCTATCATTAGACTGGCCCTCAGCATGTCATTTTCTCTCCTTCTTGCACATCCTTCTATCCCCTGTCCTCTAATTATGCATCTGTGCATCAAACCTGGAAACCCAGGAGAGATCTCTCAACATAATAGAGCCTCATGAAAACCAATGAGAATCTCTCTCTCTCTGTATGTGTATGTACATATATATATATATATACACACAAAGTATTTTGTGTATATATATGTATATATATATTTGCAATGGGACATTTTTATGGATGTTACAGGTGCATTGTATATAGTATGGTATAGTATATAGTATATAGTATAGTATAGGCATATATATTCTGTATGTTTTTTAATACATATACATTGTATACATAAATCTATATATTCATATATATATATATAGTCCATATAACAATATATAAGACTGTATAACATTAAAGACAATGTATGATGTTTTTTCTCTATTGCAGGTGTTCTCTCAGCTCTGTGAATGCTGCAGCCCACAGGAAATGACATCAGAGATTTACAGGAAGTGACATCAGACTCTCAGCTGTCAGGGATCGTATAAAATACATCAGAGTCTTCCTGTTACCCACAGCTGTTATTTTGATCATATATGGATTTTGTATGTAAACAATGTTTTAGATGCATCTGATGTTTAGATTTGACTAGCATTTGTATTTACTGGAAATCAAACTTGTGACTTGTACTGAACCAGCACTAGCCGTTGAACGAATTACAGCTTAGCGTCGAAGTTGCTATTCGTTGCCAGTGAAACCAACTTAGCATCATTGTTTATGACTCCACTAACATTTTTGTTTCTTGTCAGTGTGGTGTGTTTTCAAAACACCCTGTATTTAATTATAAACACTACTGTACTTAACACACGGGTACACACACATTAAACTCTTTCTACATTTCCCCGCTTCAACCTCTCGGTGTTTCTTGAGTTCTGGTTCTCGTCTCGGTCCCGCAGGTGAGCTATTATCCACCCCGGTTCCCTTGGGTCCAATTACGAAGCTCTGAGTCGTCAAAGCCGTTCGCTTCAACCCTAATGTACTTTTGAACCGACTGTACGTCTGAATCTGTTTATGACTGTACGTTCGTTCGTACAGTGAAAAGTCAGATGTGTGTTTGTGTTCTACAGTTCATTGGTTTGCTTGTTTCCTGTTTGGACCTTCATGTACAATTAATGTCTTTGAAATAAACAAGCTTTACAGACAAATTTTACCTTTCAACTTGGTTTTTGCTGTTATACAAATACGGACACACCATGTAAGCTACACCCCTGTATTCAATCCCTATTAACCTGATTACTAGACAAACGCGGCCAGTAGAGAGAAGCATGGAAAAGTATACAAGCAATTTCATGGAATATTGAAGCACAGCCCGAGATTCCCATCGCTTCCGAGAATCCAGAGCACTCGTGTTCTTCTGGTGTGTGTTTGCAGTGTATTAACACGGTTCCCTTGAAAGCTGAGGCCACGAGTGTGTGTGTGTGTGTGTGTGTGTGTGTGGCTGGTTCTCAACCTGCCTGGAACAGGTGTGGTCCCTGTGGGTCCAATCAGTTTTAATGAAACCCTGGTGGTAGTGTTTGCGCTACAGGAATAGGCTAATGTTTGCTTTAGCCTCTCTCAGGTATCACTGAGTGTATGTCCACCGTAGCTGCTAGCGATCTTATAATCTAATTTACTGAGCGTTTACGCACCGGCTGCGTTGCTCTCACCTGTGCTCACCTGTCCTCAGAAGAAATGACAGACCGGTTGTTGAATGAAGGGATGATTCAAATTCTTTATGTAATAATTCATTGTGAATTATTACATCATAAGTCACAAACAACACAGATCTGTTGCAAACCTCATATACAGGCCAAAAATAGACAAATGCACCAGGTTTATGTGCAAAATAATTTACATTAATGCTTTTAGTGGCGTAATGGACTAATAATGACTTTTGATGTAGCTAGTTTACAAACAGGTCAATAGAAAAGGACATAGGCCTGTTGCACTAGTTTAACACGTTAATACTAACACACAACAATAGCAGATGCATTAGAGGCGTCCTATAATATATTATAGCCACAACTGATGCATATTATACAACAAAAGACAAAAGACATAGACGTGAGTCACTATTTTGCGCATCCGGACACCTCATCTCGGCCCGCTGCCCGTACACGTACACGTACACGCGCAGGTCGGTCATCAATTATAAAGTAGCGGAGCGACACGTTCGTGCCGGAGGTGACGAAGACCGAGGCTCACGTTTCCCCGAGTCATGCTTATGCAACCAGGCGCTGTTTCTGATCAAGCAAATCTGGTCCCGACCCGGACAGTGTAGGAGGAGAGTCTGAACGGGTCGGAACCGGCGGGCAGGTGACGGAGATGAGCGCGTTGCGGTGCGTGATTACGGGGGGCAATGACACGCAGCTGGCTGTAATGAGAACGGATGAGATCCGTTTAAAAAGCACCGAAGCGGGGAACGGTCACACACCCGCACGGTACAGATAAAACACACCCAATGGGGCGGAAACGAGAGGAGAGGTGCATTTTGGAGGTGAGCCGTAACGTCCTGAAACGATTATTATTCGCACAAAACGTTTGAATTGCAACCACATCCCAGAATGAACGACTTACAGTGTTATTTAAACGCCCTCAGTGTTACTCCCCACACTTTCCTCCAAGGGACACAAAATGTGAGTTTTTGAAGAATATCCCCGCTGCTCTTTTCCGCAATTCATGCACCGAAAACGCCAACAAGCGGTTCATAGACAACATTATCTTCTACACCTTCATAAGACTTGAGAAAACGGCACTGGGCTCGTTGTTCTGTCCGTCTGGCGTGGGACGGGATGCGTGGCCCGGTTCCAGGACGCTGCCCGTGGTTCTGGGCGTCCCGACACTGTGCCCTCTGGCTGCTCTTTCCAGCTCAGCAACAGAGACCCCCGAAGAATGTTTTTCACCCACCCTGCCAACACGTCCTGGGTCCGCATCGGGCTTTATAGCGACCCACAAAGGATGCGGAGCCGGAATGAATGGCGCGGGCAGGAGTGACTTTTTGGAGATGCGTTCCGGTCACGCGCGCGGCTCGTACCCGTAGCCGTGATTTCGGTGCGACGTTAACCTGCGACGTTTTGCACACGGCCGGTAAACCATCGCGTGTTATTATCGCATTATTTAGCATCAGATGCATTAATCTTGCAGAAGGTAAACGTGCGTTTGGTGGGTTAGTGGGATATAAACACAAAACACAAGCCAATGAATCCGATCCCAAATGCACGTGAATCTATTGGTGGATTTAACGCAATAAAACGCCACAAAAACGCTCAATGTGGGGAAAAATGAAGTCAAAGCACGTGGTTGTTGGAAACAGTGTTGGAAACAAGCGAGGTTGTGACGTCATTTGCTTTAAACAATGTGACAAGTTGGTTTTGTAAGTATTTGTACAATGTGGGATTTTTATACTTATTTTAAATAAACAAGCATGACATAACTCCACCCACAAGCCCTGACTCCACCCCCAAGCAAACCTAACCCCACCCCTAAGTCGAACCCTTACTAAGGTGAAAAAAAAGGATGTACAAAAATATGCAAATGAGTTCATGCAAACCGATACGATACATGTAAAATAGTTGAAATTGTGTTTTCCAGGAACGACAAACTTAAAAATGCTCATTCCCTACAAACTCAATTTCTCCATTTCTAATAGAAAATGTCTTTCGTTCTGATGCAACAGTGTGAAAACATTTTACCCCTGTAGCAACGTTACGGATGTCAACACACGAGATATTAAACTGACTGCAAGCCTAAGCGATGAAATGATCAGGAACATCACTACCGTAACTCTGTGAGATAAGAGTGATTTTATTACTTTTGCCCTTTAACCTTGTTCTGGTAGCGAGCGGCGGCCGGATGAAAAGCGTCTGTGCGGTTCAGTAAAGCTTTAAATAAGATTATCACCCACAATCACTTTTGTGTCTCTGTTTTCTGACTGACAAACACGTTTTTGAGCTTCTCTGATTTGTGAAATGAACAGAAGAAAAGTCCTTGCGAGGGAATTGAAAGTATGAGAGGAATTCGCACAACGAATGTTACCTTGAATGCCAAAGTGAATGTTAATATTACATCATTAAATATACACGTGTAAACGGCTATTAGCTATAGCTATAATTTCCCCACAACATGCCAAATCCATCTTTAAATGTGTAAATCTTTGCTATGTCTTGCTAAATGCATGTTTTAAAGAACCCAACAGGGTCAGAGCTAAACCCATAGCGAATGTTTTGCTGACGTTTCAAGCAGAATAGCTGACCCATCGCGCTGTGTGATCTAGCGGACATGCCCACATAACACCTGTAATCAGGGGCCGCCAGCAGTACCCAGGGGGACATAAAACACTGTGGCGATGCCCCGCCGTGACAGCTACCCTTGTTCCCGCTGACAGGTCCGTCTGCAGGGTCCGAGCGACGCCAGTGCCCGTGTAAATACAGACAGGAGCCTCTGTCTCTGGGGAGATAATGTTATCTCCTGCGCCAAGGAGCGTTCCCGTCCCTCCTGCACAAAACACGTCCCCTGAGAAGCGTACAGCACCTCCACCCACACTCTCAACCCCCCGCCTCCGCTGCAATCACAGCACAAATCACCTCCGTCACTTCCACAGGGACCTGACGGATCAGCGAATCGCGACTGGCGGTGAGAAGGGAACTCGTTGGTTTACGATGGTTTTTAGGCACCGCATGTATGACTGCGTGTGAATGCGTGGCCTTGCCTGACCGCGGCATTGTGCGGCATGGCTAGTTGCTAGTTTTCATGCCCTGCTTTTCCCTGATGTTCGAGGAATGCGAATTATTCCTCGGATTCAGACAGGTCTCCGCGCACGACCTCAAACAGAAGGAGGCAGAGCCGATGAAATCGACTAATCCTCCTTTTCCTTCTTTCTTTTTCATTAAAAAGAGATTTTAAGCACGAAAGTATTATTTTTTCCCCTCAAATGTGGTGGATTTTCACAGATATTTAAGTCCGCTTCAAAGTGGGAGGCAAGGATATTAAAGTAAGCGCACATAAGTAAACAAAAAATGTGTATTATTATTATTATTATAAAAATAATAATAGCCATAAAAAAAGGCTCAATGGGTCTCCACAGTGATGTCGTAGACAAACCTATTTTGGTTCGATTTCTAAAAAATACCCCAAAAAAGTCCAAACAACTTTTTCCCAATAAAAACAACAATGGAGGGTGTTTAACCGCTAACCTCTAAAGAACCTTCTGAAAAGCTATTCAAAACTACCATTAAGCGTTTAGCGTCAGTCATTTGTTCCATTGTTTAAAGATCAATGCAAAAACAAAGCGGTGCGTTTGAACAGACTAGCGTAATAAACAAACAACACCGAATTCAAACATGTTTCTAGTGACACATTAATTTGAAGCTAAACAGTAAAGTAGCTGTTTAAATAAAACTGAATGACTGATTTTGAGAAATGCAGGCCAGCCTGGACACGTCTTTACTGTATTTTCAATAATCACTTCCTCTGTAAATCACAACCAGAGTTGTGGAGGTGACACATACCCAAACAGATACCAAGATTGTGATGAGATGCATTATGGTGCTTTTGCATGTTGTCTTAACATTTTACAGTGTGGTTTATTGACAGATTCTGAGGTCGGTCAGAGAATTTTACTATTGTGAAACAGAAATATAAGCTTTGTAAATAGTTTTTATAATCAGATATCACTAGTTACTAGTATTGTGATTTAAATAATAAACATAATGGTTAAAAAGTGTATGTTTATTATATAATATGTGCATGTTAAAAAACGAATCGCGTCATGTATACAAAACACCAGACAGTTGTACAGATGATTGATCTTTTTATTAAAGTACAGAATATATTTTGTTTCTCGTTGCATGTTATCATCCATTGCTCAAAGAATCAACACAAGCACACTTCCAGAACAGTCAACAGCCTCCCACAATTCATCAGATATCCAAGACTAGCGCCTTGCTAGTTCTGTAACGTTAGCGAGATCCTGAAAAACACTTTTCGCTCTCATGAAAGATCGTTGCAAAGGAGAGAAAATAAATTATTCGGCTAAACCACCAACTAAGCAAATTTTTCTAAGCAAAAGTGCTTGTGCATTTTCTCTGAAAATGATATCGTGAAGCACTTTGGCCTGTTGCGTCCCTCAAATATATTTCTTTTCTGTTAGATTTAACAAAGCTTAACTTTATCTAAAGAATCAGGTCAACTAAAAGGAATATATTAGCTTGATTAATCAACACAGGAACAAAATGTTGCTATCCTACGTAACTACTTTTGTCCCACAGCAATATTTTTCTGCATCTTCAATGTTTTCTCAGCAAAGAATTCAAAGACCAGGGGTGATTATAAGCGAATCGGTTCTTAAAGTTTAAGTTCTTAAAAAATGCAAACGTACAAAGAATAATTACATAGAACTTTTCACATCATAATTTAGGATGCTAATGTAGCAAAACAACAGTCAACAGGTCTTCCGGCCGGCGAAGACCGCGTGTCCATTAGCAGTTTGTTCCCAAATATGACTCTGATTTTTCCCACAGTTGGATCTCTGAGAAGAATCCCTCACAGAGGCCGTAGCCGTGATCCAGGGAAAGCGGGATGGCCTGGACTTCCTCCTTAATCTCCCAAGGGTGGTGCTGGTGGTGTTGGGCCGGATCCGAGAACATCACGCCTTCGTAATATTGCGGATGGGCCTGTTGGAGCGGCTGGTGGTGCGATTGGTGGAAGTCTTCTACGTTGTATCCCATCATGCCACTGGCTTCGAGGTAAGCGCAGGCCTGTTCGTCCTCGTTGCTGTAGCCCGATCCGTGCTGGTTGGAGGACAAATCCATCTCACATCCCAATGAGCTCAGGGCGGTGTTAATATCCAGGTCCTCGAACGTGCTGTCGTTACCGCTGAGAACGTCGTCGAAAACGGACGCCAGGTCAAAATCGCCCCTCAGTACATCTGATGTTTTGATCTGGGCGGTTAGCAAAGGGGACTTAGCGCTTCTGGCTAGCTTGCTACTGCTGCTGCTTCTTTTGGGAAAAACCTGTTTGCGTTTGTTTCCTGGGATTGGTGCCTGGAAGTGACCTGTTCCCAGCGGTTGCCCGCTCTGGTTGCACTGAGAGGCGTAAGACGGGCTGGGAGAGGGTAACATTTTGCCCTGCCTCTGGGTGGTGAAATTTGTGGCGGGCATTCGCCGCCGCTTGAAGACCCCGTTGACAAACATGTCGGCATACTGGGGGTCGATCTGCCAAAAGCCCCCCTTTCCTGGCTCATCTTTCTGCCTGGGTACCTTCATGAAGCACTTGTTCAGGGACAAGTTGTGACGGATTGAATTCTGGGAAAAAAAGCAAAAACAGTTTAAATATCAAAAATTATTATTTGTTTACAAAATTATTATTAATTAACAGTCTTCTTTTAATAATAAACAAAAATTACAAACAATAATAATATATTTTAGTTCCTCATGTGGTTTCAACGTAACCTAAATTCTCAATGGTTGCTTTCACGTCACCAAAATACGCAACTTTACGCACGCGTAAAATACACATACAGTATATAAAAACTTTAACGTGTAGCCAACGTCACATTTACACGTATTAGCAAACGGTAAGACAGTGTCTATAAATGCAATGAGGGCCAGCAGGCAACTGGTGAGGGCTCCTATTAAACGCCATTGTGTTGCAGGTACAGGTGTCCCGTTTCATTGATACAGACGGGGGAGGGGTGCGTTTCGGGTACAGGAGAAATTTGGCCGATCTCAGTCATTCAACAATCCTGGTTCCCATTCATTATAATGGGGGGTCTCAGGAAATTGCTCTTGGGTATAGTGGTCTCAACTAAATATATCAACAATATATTAATATGAAACGAAATATGCCAACACTTACATCTTATAATATATAAGACATAATATAGCTGTTTAAATGCATTGTTAATAATATATATATATATATATATATAGGTTTCCTGTCAATCTACATGCTTGGTTCACCTGTTGCATGCAAATTTGCGGTATGTATATATATATATATAAAAATGAAAAGTCTTGGGTAAATATATATATTTACGAGGTTATAAATATATATACGAGGTTTCCTGTCAATCTACATGCTCGGTTCACCTGTTGCATGCAAATTTGCAGCATATATATATATATATATATATAAATGGAAAAGTCTTGGGTAAATATATGTAAATACATCACCCGTTACCTGCCAGCTTGGTTCGGCGTATCTGTAATAGCAGAAGTTGTCCGTGATCCAGCCGTATATAGCGGACAGGGTGATTTTGCTTTTGTTACTCGCTTGCATCGCCATGCAAATCAACGTGGCGTAGGAATAAGGCGGCTTGACGTGGCGGTTCGTTTTGTAGTCTATCTCCTCCGACGGGTTTGTCTGCCCCGTTATGGTTACGTAGTGTCCCGCTTGCTGGTGGACGTACGCGTTAGCCAGACCGCTGCAGGACGTCGTGGGGTTCCCGGGCGTCTGTGGCATCCCCGTCGCCGCCGTATCCCCGGCAGGTGGGCTGGAAGGCGAGTCGGTCCCCCCAAGCTGGATCTTGTGGTAGAAAAGATGTTGAGGGTGGCAGCCGGAGCTGGGGCTGCGCTCAGGGTTGGCACTGAGGATGGAGAAGTTTTGCAGCCAGTGCAAACTGGTGAGGCTGTCGTCAAAATGCACCGAGCCGCTGACGCCGCCCTGGTCCTCCGTAGGAAACATCCACGTCTCTTTAAATTTGTTCGCTATGTCGGGACTCACTAACACTGGCATCCTGGGAGAGACGTGGAGAGCGCGGGTTTGTTATATGGAGAGACCTGGAAAACACAAAACGTTGCATCAACGTTGCATAAAGTGTGCAAAAGCATCGCACGCGTCACGCAACGACACGACGCCATTAAAGTAAACGCGCGGATTCGTGAACGTACCTGGCGTATCAAAACACCCGTTTCGGGTCACCCGGTGCGTCGATCTTATTTCTTCAAGCCCGTTAGATTCAGCGCAACAAGTGCATCCGCAAAATCAAACATGTCTCGGAAGCAAAAGGGTTTAATATCCTTCCACCTCCGTCCCAAAGAAATGAAGGATGGGTTTGGAAGCGCGGCGAGCAGGTGGATGAGAGGAATGAGACGCAGGCTTTGCGCGCCGCCGTTTTTGGCTCGTTCCTAATGGCCCTTTAAACGCGGACGCGCTCTGATTGGCTCAGAGGCGTGACGTGAACGCGTCGGGCACGTCACGCTCCCTGCGCGAGGAGCGTATTCAAATGCGACAGGTGGTCATTTTTTTATTAAATTAAATTATATGACACATTTATTTTTATTATAAACACTTATTTTATAATAAGTGAACGGGAGCAGCTCTTAAATGGGTTTTCCATGCAGCGCAACCAATATTACATTATTACCATATTATATCATTAAACTGCTTTCTTCTTGATTGCAACATTTTATTTATATTTATAAATATTATACTTTGATTTTAACACCTAAATTCGTCGTTTTTAGTCTCGACACATTCCTGTAGTAAGTCGTTAAAAGTCGTTTGTAATATAGCGCGCGCGCGCGCGCTAAAAGCGCACGAAAGGCGCACAAACGTGAACAGTGACGAGCACGAGCACGAGCAGAAGCGCGCCACACGTCCCGCCGCGACGCCTCTTCCATCTTTTCTCTGTATTTAAACACTATTAAACACTATTAAACACTATTAAACACATCCATCACTTCTGCAGTCCGTTTGTGAAGCGAAATAACTCGTGCGATTGAAACCTAACAGGTTGTTTTATTTAGTTAGTTATTGGCTAAACGTGAACGAGCGCGTTTCTAATACAGGGGCTATAGCGCCACCCTTTGGCAACACGTGGTCTATACACAGCAAAACCCCTTTTCTCATGTTTTCTGGCTTTGTTATATCCTGTATGTATTATGCATTTATTTATGTTTGCAGTGTAGGTTCCTGTAGCTCAATAGGTGGAGAATATATTGCATTAGCATATATAAAAGGTTGTGGGTTCGAGTCTGGAGACCAAACGTACTCATAAGTATAACTTGAATGTAGTGTACGGGTGGATTGTGATATAAGTCTTCCAAATGCATTAATATACATTTGAATGAGCAATTACAATGTAAATAAAAACTGTAAATATTACAATGTAAATAAAAACATATTTTTGGTGGATAAAACAGGTAAATAAACATAATGAAATAACCACAGAGGCTTATTAGTGCACAACACTTTATGATAAAATGATTTAACTACGTACAAATATACAGCAACACTTTGAAAGGTGTTTGTTACAGATTCACTAAAAAGCATCAGATTTGTTGCTTTAAATGATGGCAAATCTCTCTATAAACTTCTCAGAGTCTTATGAACAGCAGTGACTTCCTGCTTAATGTTTAAAGGTAACATATTACTGTAAGGCACAAAACAAATATATAGGATAATGTGATTACATTAAGATGGTTAGGTATATGATTATACGACGCCGTATCTTAGTGCAATCTGACGCACTTAGTGTTCATTTGCCGATTATACAAACAATAAAAACATCTAGCAGTCATAAAACGCCACAAAGCAGAAATTTCAGCCTTTTAAAGCGTCGAGACAGTTATTTCAGTCCTCAAAATCTCATATTTATACAGTTTTCTTAAACATCTGTGTAGGTTTGTTACAAAGTTACAGAGAAATGTTTCGGACACGTTGATTGTGGTTCTTGATTCGAATCTGGAATAATCTTGAGATAAGTTGGACTTCACGGATCGTAGGCAGGAATTAGAGTCTGGATCATTACGGAGTGACATTCCCATCTTCCGTGTGTCGAGTGATGGTGAGGCTGAGGAGGGGCTGACTGGAGCCATAGGTGGTCCGACTCTTCAGACTCTCGATGGACCCCGATGATCCTGAAAAAATATGAGGAATGGGTTTAGCGAGGGACTAAATTTACATCCCAACGTCATACATTTACAGCAGACCAATGAAAGCTCAGTTTTGTGTTTCCAAGCATGGTACAGTAATTATTATTACTGTAAGTGAGTTATAACTGTGTTTGTTTTTCAAAGTCGGTTGTAGAAAGATAGAAAATTAGAATATGGGTGAATTATTAATGACACGTGACCTACCAGAGTCAACATTCCTCTACAGCAGTGGACCATGACTCAGATGCTACGTGTTTAAAGAGCAAAGCCGAGAGAGAGAGAGAGAGAGAGAGATAGAAAAAAGGAAAGAAAGAGAAAGATAGAGAGAGAGGGTTAGAACACAGAACAGATATAGACAAGCATTAAACGCAAAGCTGGGAGAGTGTGTGTTAAAACAAAAATGAAGACTAGCAATGATCATAGATTATTATTATTATAATTTCAATGTATTACATAGTCACAGTTATTTTTCTACTTTCTTGGTATTATAAAATTTTCATTATAAGTGTCCTTACAACTGCAGCTGTTGTCAGGAATATTTAAAATGATTATTTCTACCAAAACAATTGATCACGCTAGTGCAGCAACAAACACGCAAGGATCTACGCAGCAGCGCATCAGTTTTGCCAAACATGCGAAAAAATTTGCTTGCTCCAACTTTGCTCTTTAGGTTTGCATTTTTACAAAGTCAACACGGCAGGGTTTTAGCAGGTCATTTAAGACGCTCCCCACCCACAAAAAGGGGTTTCAATAACAGGCCATTCAATATTTTTGGCTCACTTTGAGGTGGGTGCTAGCATGCGTGTTAGCGACTCACCGGGTAGGACCAGATTTGCTGAGGGGTCACTTTCGGTGCGACTGAGGCTGCTGCGCTCGCTGTGGCAGTCCTGTAGGATTTCGCTCACGGACACGGCTAGCGATCTGCTTTCTGATCCTGCTAGCATATAACAGAGATGACTAGCGATAATATAGCATTACAACCATAATCATATTTTCTTATCCCAGCCGCAGTATTCATGATTTAAGCCACAATCCATGTGTGGCTACAGTGTGAATGCAGATTATCGCTTAGCATGGTGACTGGAATTTGCTAACCTGAGTTTGGAAAGCCAGGTTTGGACGACACACCTTCTATTATCGCCTGACGGGAAATAAACAAGGACTAGTTATTGTTACAAAACAGGAGAAATGATGAATAGGTTAAACTGTGCATGCTAGTTGCTAGTTTGAATGTTTTTCTCAATGACTCGCGACCAGGTAAAACCGCACGCAAATGGTCCTATTACACAACAAAATGCTATTTTTTCATTGGACATGTGTGTAAATAATACATGGCATCTACACTGTTGGGTTTCAGAAAGCGAATGGTAATGGAAAAACAGGTATAAATGTATTCAGTTTAACTATACTAGCATAACTAGCCAAGGAGTACAGATTTTTTTATTCATAAACAAAACACACTAAACAAACTGAATCATCAGACAAATGGTCTGATCTGAATAATTTGTTTATGATTGTGACTCATACAAAATTCTTGGGAAGAAACGATACGAGTAAAACTATTGCGCTAAATATGTCATGGTGAAAGGATTCGTTGGCCGACCTCGGTGGGTGTGAGACTGCAGGGCAGGACAGCTCGAGTCTGGGCATCAGACAGATCAGAAAGCCTCTCCTCATCTTCCTCCTCCTGTATGGGCGATGAAGGGGAGTGCACGGACCTGAGAAACGTCACACATTTAGCTTAAAACATTTCCTAGCTTTTTCATGGTCTGTATTTTAAAGTTTCCTGTGAGTGTGAAACCCACCCATCGGGCGATTTGTTGCCTTTGCCTTTAAATGGCACCGCGTCTGACAGGTTAAGGGGGTCTCCTGTCTCTCCAGAAAACTGAATCTCCTCATACAGGGGGGCCGAGGGAATTGTGGGGGGCACTGACTGGACCCCATTCAGCGCCTCCAGGAGGGAGACGGGCTCATAGCCGGGGGGGATGTTGTCATTGTTCTGAGATTGGACACAAAATGTGCAGGATTTAGACTTCCTGCCACAGGAAACCTGACAACCTCACTGTGAAAATATGAGCTGGACATAACAGGATTGTCTAAATAAAGTCTTTGGCACCAAACATCTGGGGTTTCATAACAAGAAATGACACGGATATACGAAGGCCTCAGAAAGTATTTCAAAGCTTATTTACATTAAAAACATACAATTTTAGTTATTCACAAAGCAAAATGTTAAATCAGGCATTAATCCTGTACTCAGAACTCAATTTTTAAACAGTTTTTTCTAAATTAGGTTATTTTTAGTGGACGTATTAGGTCACCTTCCCTTAAGTGCCCTAACAAGTAACCACAAGTATATTAGACACACCCACTGACAACCAGAATGCGTCCAATTACATTTAATCCTAAATCCGACCAATCATATTACTGCTTTATTTGGTCAAACGTTTTGCTTAAGAAGCGTGACATAAAATAAAACAATGGCCTTTAGGAATCCGTTGCTAAAATACGCAGCGTTTACCGAATGCTCTGTGTGATCCGAGCTTTGGGACAGAACCGGGCTGAAGGAGACCGGAGAGAGATTGGCTGTGGTTTTTTTCCTCACGGCTCGGATCTGGAGCAGAGCTTTGAACGCTGGAGAGGAGAAAAGACACACGAAGAAGAAATAAACACAAATAAGAGCGGTGAGGATAAACAAACACAGATGCTGCGTCTTCACACGAACACTTTTAAATGTTACCACATTCGTTTTGGTAACAAAAAGGGGTAAATATTTGCACAGCTGGTCTTGGTGCTGAAATGAACCGACGCATGCTTTCACAATAAAATAGTTTTTGTAGTTTAAAGTTTTTGTAGTTTAAAATGTTAGGAAAATGTTTTCTTTTAATGGAAACGTCTTGAGAGACAATCTGCTTTTTGGGCAAGAAATATACCTGGATTTTATATGTTATAAAATGTGCATTTTAGACTTTAAAGTGTGTTTTAGACACTAGTGCAAATAAGTCAAAGTGCCTGTAACTGTATGTGACTTTGTCCGAAATAAATTTTCCTGCAGCTCCAAAAAAAACAGTCATTTATGGCTCAGATGACAGAAACTGAGACGTGTGGACGGGTCAACTGATAGCTCCTGTGTGTTAAATGCATTACAAGACATTTCCATTTTCATTACCCCTCAATATGTACATTATACACAATACCACATCAAATCGCTCTTTTATCCTTACAGCCTCATTCAATATTAATGATGCATTGATAAACAGGCGCTTACGCAGTCTGCAGATGGGGCAGTTGTTGGCCTGGTAACGCAGCGTGTCTGCGCATGCGTTGCACAGACACAGATGCCTGCAGGGCAGAATGAGCGTGTCGCGCAGGTCGGATAAACACACGACACACTCGCTGCTGTTGTCGCTGTTTATGTCCTCTGTGGACTGAAATAATGCTGTGAAATCAGACATGTTAATGCACGATTGATGAATCAGACCCGATTTACCTTTGTGTCCCGGTTGTTCCTGTTTTCAATGCCGTAAATCTCTTGCAGAAGATAACTAACGCGATCCACCTGAATTGTGAAAGAGTGACACGTAAAAAAAGCGACAATAATACGCCATGTGGATGCTGTCTTGTGTGCAACGTTTAGTTTAGTTATTCAAGCCACAGTCGTAGTTTTATTGCCAAGACATATTGCCTAAAGGCACAAGTCACATCCTTGCGTTCAATAGCGAATAAAAACGACGCAAACTAATACTTACTATTTGCTTTTGTTTCAAAGGTTTCACTGAGAAACTTCCGTCGACGTGCTGTTGGTAAAAAAAGTGACATTGCATACAAATGCTCCAAAATAGATATAGATATAATAATAGAGATATAAATAATAAATAGACATAAATACCCTTTCAAATGCCGCCAGGAGAACGTGTGCGTGACCCGTGCGCGTGACATCTGCAACAATAACATTACATAACAGTGTGCGATTGCATTACTGTCTATATTTTATGATCATAATAATTTTATACCAACCGTCTCCGTCATCCACTATAGCCTGAACCACCAAAGGAAAAACGCCTCTGTCCAGATCAAAGTTCAGCTAGAAAAATGTGTTATTGTAAAACATTTACTTTCATAAATGCATCAAACACGCAACTGTACAACAACAATCCCAGCCTTCATGTTTTAAAGGTGGTTTGATGAGAAGAGGCAAGTGTCTAAATTATTATCTTTATAGATGGATGGATTTAAAAAAAACACACCTCTTCAGGTTTCCATTTGGTAAAATCAATCTTAAAAGATGGCAAAGAGAATTGCTGATTTATCCCTCTCTTATAATGGACTGTTTCAGACACCATTGCAGGACTCCTGGGGCTGTAACTACAACAGAACCATCGTACGATTACCATCAACAGATCTGAGCATACGTTCAGATTTCAGTTCTCAATGAGCACAAAATCTGTTCTCGTGAGGGTCATTCAAAAGGTCTTTAGTACCAAGAGATCAAATGCTAATCAGATTCCAAGAATTCATTAAACTGTCAGGAGAGCCGCTGGCTGGATACCGGTGACTTAAGTTTCCTTGGGATCAAGTGGCACAAGCGTTTTTTTTAAAGCTGCCGAGATGATCGCAAGAATCGTCTTCCAATCTTTTCACTTTATGCATTACGAACCCGACTTATTTACCAAAGTGAACCCAACAAACCATAGCGAGTGTTCTGGCACATATTTATTTATACAGACCCTATAGATTATTTATACAGACCCTACAGATTATATAGTGGACACTTACATTGCCATCCCATTGGAAAACTCTTCGAAGGCCTGACAGTAGAGTGTGATAGCAACCCTGGCATCGGTATCCAGGCAGAACTCAACACTGTAAAGAACCCGTGGGTCTCCTGTATCCTCCGGTGTGTTGTCAGAATCATCCTTATACCTGGAAAACCATCACAATTCGCCATATATTGTACGAGAGGACATTCCTCTCCACAGTGTGATACAGTTTGTTTTATTAGATGATACAAAACAATGTGACGGTACCTGACAAGACGTAAGGAGTCCTTTCTTATGTTCACCAAACTTCTCAAAGTTTTTACAGGTTCGTGCGGCGCAGGGCTCACATAAGGAAACTGAGAAAAGGGAAGAAATTGTCTTTTATTATTTCTGAGGTGTTCAAAGTTTTAAGCTTGTTGCAGTTTCATCACCTGCACGGGTCTGTTGCCCAGGAAATTTAAATCCATGTTTTCCCCAAAAAGGTATCCCTCCGGGTGGGGGGTGTCAAATTTTTCCCCTCCCATGAAAAAGTGGTTCGTGAAATAGTTACCTGCGGTTGAACCAAAGGACGGATGTTGTCGGTCAATGCATCTCTGTACCGTTTCTGCACGTTTATTCATCAATAGCTGCTTTCGTGGGTAAATAAACATTGAAATGGTTGAATTGCAGATGAAACAAATGGGGCAAATCGTACCAAACACCCAGCAGTAACAGTTCATGAATACGAGGGAATGGATGTCATTTGCATTATATCAAACTAGAGTCACTTTTAACGCATTTACCTGATTTTGGTGGATATCTGTACGCTGAATTTGCCTGAATATCGATGTCTTCGACCCCAGCAATCCTTCGGCTAAGTACTGAACCCATGTTTAGATGTAAAGTTTGTACAGATGAAGGTTTGTTACTGTGTTTAGTTCGCTATGGAGACGTTCCCATGTCTGGTTATAACATAACAAGTGCCGTCAAAACTCATGGATCGACGTTTTAGCTGTTATGAAAGGACAAATCGACCTACATTAACTTAAGAGGCAGATAAACGACGGAACAAAATAAAATAAAACATAACACTATTGGGAAAAGACTCCCCTCTAAGTTACCCATCCTCTCGCGAGATGAGAGTTTAGGGAGCAAAGGATCATGGGATTTGTAGTGCCCGTCTCCCGTTCGTTGTAGTTCCAGCTGTCATTTACAGACAAGCGCAGCATAAACGCTATAAATATTTTATAGCTTTTATATAATATATGAGTGGTCCTAAAATATCCTTATAATCTTACACTACCATCGCGCTATGTGTGTTTTAGATGTATTTTCTTACAATATGACATAATTACATATTTTAATACGTCATTTATGCGTGTCTATTTGTGTTATATTAAGCAAGGGAACGAAATGTTATGCAAAAATAAAATATGCGTTATTTAATGTAGAGATTAGCATAAATGTTAAGATGCGACAGGACTGCGCTAAACATCTCAAGGGCTCTTGTGTTAAACTCGCAGTGATTTAACTGGCGTTGCACGATTTGTTTACCATATTTGGGAAGGTAGCGGCATCGCTCGGATGGGAATTGGACGGGAATGGGAATTGGACATTCACAAAAATCAGCCTTCCAGCGTTTAACAAACAAAGCGTTGCATGACGGGACATGTAGTTTCGACGTTTAAAGCGCCGCTTTAACGCGCGCTAAATTCACGTCGCACGCGATCGCGGCTTTTGGAAACGAACACCGGCGGTAATGGATGAACTCAAGCACCAGGTTATGATCAACCAGTTCGTCCTGACAGCCGGATGCGCCGCGGACCAGGCGAGGCAGCTGCTGCAAGCGGCGCACTGGCAGTTTGAGGTAAACGTGCAACTTGTGTGTGTTTGTGATCTACGGTCTTGGTACGTGTGGACGTACAGCGTAAAGAAACGCAAAGACCTTGTGCTGAAAAGCCACGCGTCTGTACGCGTCTTACACAACATATGCAATTCACTTAAAGTTATATAATGCTATATATATTTATATACATATATATATATATATGCTATAATCCTTCCTCTGTATGCAATAAAGATGGATATACCCAACACGTCATTTTGCTGCTTAAACGTTGCACCCTATGCAGATTTTCAATTGAGTTTAATTTACAACCTCCGTTTAACGTTATTTTAACGTTATCTTGTGCTTTTTTTACTCGCAGACAGCCCTCAGTGCCTTTTTCCAAGAGACGAATACGCCACACGGGCACCACCATCAAATGGTGAGTAAAACGATGGCTGTCGTGCACGGGTCACACGTGCTGGTTGCGCCAAATACGGCCGGTCCGGTTGCAACGTGTGCGGCTGAAACAATAACAATGTAACGCTGTAGTCACGCTGTCGGCCATGTTGCGCAAAGACGGGCTGCCGCACATAAACACAAGCGCAGGCAGGCGGTCTGTGTCTGCAGCCGTATTACACGCAGTAATATATGGCTGGTATATCCATGCATCGCGGATGTGAGGTTTTTATAACCTTTAGAAACACTGTTAACATTCATTTACTACATTGGTTAACATGCATTTACCAATAAACTGTGTATTGAGGTTAATGCATAATGGACTGTATTGCAACTGGCTTACATTAACTAAGGTTAACATGTGATCTCATTGTGAAGTGTTGTGCATGAATAGTGCATTATATAGTTTTCACTGTAACTGTTATATATTAATACAGATATTATTAAAATAATTACTAATAAACACCCAGTTGTGAATGTTGACGTGATGTTTAGTTACACATTAAACGCTATTACACAACATAGATAGCAGTCAACCCCATGTTTGTGTCTGTTTGAGGTTTATTGATGTGAGGTTAACTGGTTAGTTATGCTCCTTGTTAAGTCTGTATAGTTATTCATTATTAGTTATTTGTATATTTATTGGTTTATTATTTATTGGTGAATACAAATGTCTTGTCTAGATGACAGTTTATATAGCGTTAATTCATTTTGCGCACACATTTATATACACTACAGTAGTTTACAGTGGCCACGCATGTATATAACAGATGTGTGCTTGTGTCAAAGTCCCTGATCAGTCAAGAATTCAGAATTCAAGCTAGTGGCCGGCAGCCAGTGTAGCAATTGAATATAAAACATTATGTAAATGTTTTCAGCCACAATGAGACCTGAATAGACGTGACTTTAGCTTCTATTTTTAACACAATTTTACTGCGTTCAGTACACCCTCAGACTTAACATCTGCATGCATTGCCTCTTTTTGGGTTTGCTGTAAGTCTTTGTGTCTAATAACTGCTGAAATTGTGCATTGCCTGTGACTAACAGCAAGCAGTGCAAATCTAGACATGCCGTGGATGTCATGTTGTTACAGTATTGCATTACAAAAGACAGTTTTTGTTATTACAACAAGGTCATATTCACACAGACACCGAGGTCTGTGCGTCAACTCAGTTAGACTCAGTCATTGGCTATGTCATTGTATTACAGTATTGTTTTTTTAAAACACGCCTGGACAGATATGATGTAAGATTAATTTTAAACCGTCCTTTATGAAACATGAATGTATATTTGTTTTCTATAAGTTATATTAAGTTAAATAATTGAAAAACATTTACACATTAAAAAACTAACAAATAATGAGCTTTTAGGGAGGAATATTTTTTATTATTATTAAACACTTCTGGGAATTTGACACATTTTTCCAAGGAAATCTGTCCCTGCCCTTCAAGTGAATCCTTGACCGTGTCGTCACCTCCAAGTTATCCCTGTTTTCCTCTTGTTAAAGGAACGGAAATTATTCCAGCATTTAACACACAAGGGGCATAAAATCTCTTTTCCTGGCATTGTGGCTACGAGGTACAACTTCTGGTAACTTAACTGTGATTTGTTCCTGGGTGTGGCCTGACAAAAACTTGGAACTCTTGTTAGATATAGTTCAATTCCCAGATTTGACGGCACCTTACAGAAAGGGATTGGAAATTTACCATAACAGCAGTTGTTAAAGAGTTAAACTGACTAAAGCTAGCATAAACCCAGGCAGTCGTGTGTGTGTGTGTATATAAGAGGACACACGTTTTTGCTTGTGAGGGCTGTAATTTGAGGAAATTGGACTGTTTTATAGTGTGAAATATAATGCGTTGAGAAATACTGTAATGCCAAGAATGTACAGTAATATTTTGATCCATTCTGAGGTAAATAATGTTGGCAATAAGAGTCCCGTTTTCCAACGGATCGCTATAAAAAACCCATCAATTATCTCATTGCAAACCTTGTCATTACATCACATACACTGATGTCTGTTACAGCGCATTCATTTTTTTTAGGATTCCAGCCCTGAGTCACTGGTACATGTGCGGTTGTGTTAAAACATGCAGGGAGCGGTAAATTGAATCATTCGTTCAGCTGAAAGGAGTTTTCAACTTTTCCTCTTTTTCTGTGTCATGCGTTTCCAGTTCCAGCAGAATGAGGAGGAACGTTTTAGCAGCTTAAATTAGCGATACTTAAAACGAGGTTTATAGTCTGAAATGTTTTCCTGATGCCCCACATGCGTTGCCTGTTTCTGTGAATTCATTGCGCATTTCCCTTCATCTCTGAATTACAGCGTTGCTGTGTGTTTACAAATCCCACGTGTGACGTGAACGTTTTTCCAAAATGTTTGAACATTTGAAACATTGCTGTTTCCAGTTGCTTCCAGCCTGCGGCATTAGCCTAACCAGTGATTTATCCAACCAATGGTACACAAAGGTGGTCCGAAACCTGTTTTGTTGATGCTGGTTTCAGGCTAATGTTTCAAACACCCCACTTACTAAATAAAATGTACCAAACGGGATCTTGAAGGTCCAATTTTTCGATTGCCAAGCCTGACTTCATTTCTCATCAACAGGACCAAAATATTTCCATAGCAACCCAGCTGTCGGCCCGAGTGCGTTTGTCATGTACACCGCACCTCACGAAATGCCTGTCCAGGATCTACAAACACATCTGTCCCTGTTTCGGGGGCTACAGACCCTCTCAGTCACATCTGCAGCAGCTGGGTGCCATTTTGTGCAACTTTCCTAAATCTCTTGTGGCATTTGAGGCCAGCGTAACAGTTTCACAGACACATATAATCCCTCAAACTTCCTGTTGTAAACCCTGTGAATGTGAGGTATCTGGGGTCACTGAGTTGTATCTGAGAGTTTGACACAATCCACAATGGGTCAATTGTGGCAGTTTTTAAAGAGAGATTCTTACAGGAAGGTCAATAAACACTGAGTTGCTGACAGGACGGGATGCGGCGCAGACGCGATCGCAGCAGTAAGACAATATGCAGCTATTTCTCAAACCTGTGCAAGGACACACCAGGAAGTATCGCAGTAACACAAGCCCTCATGCAAAATGGCAGCTTTTTTACATTTTATACGTGTAAATTGTCAATACAGTAATTGATTTTAAACTCATTATTTACATGATATGCCTATAAATTATTCAGTCGTATATATCATGTATATGTTTGCAGAGAAGAGTCCATGAATTAAATAATTCATAGACATTATTGTGCCAGTCAGGATCATTGAGTGGACATTACAGAAAGGACTTGAAGGTTTGTTTGAGGTAGACGATGAGGTAGACGTGAGGTAGGGTTTAATTGTTGATGTGTACACAAACCACTAATTTCATAATGCAATATCTTACACTAAAATCTTCAGTGATTGCCCTGCTTTTATAATTTAAGGTGGATTTGCGATGGCTACATTTCAGGGCGTCGTGTTAAGGTGCAGCGGACCTGCAAAAGCGTGTTTATTTTGGTGATGAAAACATCGCAGGACGGCGGGGGCTGGGGGGCTCTTGTGGGACCTATTGTGCTGCGCTTCTGTAAGGGGACAGAGGACAGAGAGTTCGGAGGGGACAATGTGGGGGGGGGGGTTACAGAGGTGATGGAGGTGACAGAGTACTGGAATGGCACAGAGGAAGACCATTCGGGTGATGCCAGGTACAGTAACAAACAGGAAGTAGAACCGTTAGAGAAGCACCAATCAAAACGCAGGAAGGGAGGGAATGTCGGGATGTTCCGCCGAGACAGTTTAGCAGAATTCCAGTTTATTTTAAATAGGGATTAAAATATTTTGTAATGAGTATTTTAAGTCAACAGCCACACAACCTGTTTTACTTCAAACGTTTGATGTGTTTCTGAGCACACAGGAATATTTACAATATAATGCTGAGTGGAAATTGATTCTGCCTGCTAAAAATTGATTGGGTGCAAAGACCAGCGTGACCAATCAGAACAGAGGCAGGCGTATGAAGGGGAGGGGTTAAAATTGAGAGCTCTTTTTCTGTCAGAAATAAACCTGAATACTGAATATTGCTGAAGAAGACAATTGTTTTACCAAACTGATGTGTCTTTCAGGGCAAAGTTTTAAGAGAAAGCGGCAAGTCTTAGCCTTCACATGTTGTTGTTTTTGTGTATCCAGGGCTGTATTTGTAATTATGTCCCCCTCTGCTGTGTTACAGATGTGTACCCCAGCAAACACCCCCGCGACCCCACCGAACTTCCCCGATGCCCTCACCATGTTCTCCCGACTCAAAGCATCGGAAAGTTTCAACAGCAGCAGCAGTCCCAGCATGGCCACCTCACCGCCTCCGGTCGGCTGGGGCGTGACCCCACCGGTGCCCAACCAGCAGGGCTTATGGACTCAGGGACCCTCTCACCAACCGGCCCACCCTCCCCCAGTCTGGCCCTCAGCTGTCAACCAGCAAACATCCACCGAACAGAAGGCCAGCGTCGCCATGGAGGCCGAAAGATGAGTGCCCGGGAGGGCAAATAGCTACACCAAGGGTAACTAAGAAACATGGATATTTACAGGAAGGATTGAAAGCCAACACTGAGGTAACAAGAACAAAAACAAACGCACATCGTATTACCATAGAAAAAAACAACTGATGTTTTCTATAATAAAAAATAGTTTAACATATATGGGATCATCACACCCGTGGATTATTTCAGCTATTTTCTGACAAACGGACATCTAGCACCTACCGCAGCGACTTTTCTCACTTTTTATTCTTTTATCCTGCGTCCGTTCCGTGCGTACGGTCCGTCGTTCATGGCGAGAGTCGACGTTGCATGTGGATTAGCATTTTTAACTGAATAGTGTTCATTTTTCCCATTGGATATGGGACTTCTCGTACCTCACTGGTCACATGACTCTCTTCAACCAATCAGGGAATCTCACTAGTTGAACACGGGATGTTTTTTGGAACTCAAATTGGATTGTACACATTGCTTTGCTTTATCAAAGTCGTTAAATCAGACTACTATACACAATGTTTGTAAACGTTTTTCCCACTTTGCACGATGTATTCATATGTATAACATGTTTTATAGTTTCTTGCTTTGGGGAAAATTCTATATGAATGCTTTTCAGAAATTCTGTATCATTCCCATGTTTGGAAAGAGGGATATCTTTCAATTGGAGCTCTGATTCCGGATCGGCCCAGTCCGCCTGTCTATTGCCATTTATTTTAAAACAATAAATCAAAAATTTTAATTCATTGTTCCTTGTTGGATTCAAACAAAACATTTCAGGAAGCAATGCAGTAACATTTGTTAAAACCGAGTTCTTATTTTCCATTTTCCGATCAAACTTGTCTGTTGGGGTCACATGTTCCTAAAAGGTTTTCCATGTTCGTTTTCCCCGTTTGACTGTATCGATATCATTCCCACAATATTTGTGGACTAAGTGATAATTAACTTATCATTGTTTGTGTTCCTAAATAAATATTGTATGTCCTACAAACTGACGTCTTTTATTGAGGGTATTGGCGCAAGCTTGTTGTCCTCATGCTTTATACGGGTCAATTTATACACGTTGTGTTTCGTTTGCTAACTCTGTGTTAGCTTAAATATACAGCATAATAAACACAAGCAGAAAATATTGCCACAGGCAGCGACGCTAGCAGGGGTCAGTGAGTTCTCCGACAGGCCGTCCTTGTGTCACCTCTGAACAACAACAGAGGTCTTGTGTTCTTCGTCACATCGCTATTGTTTGTATGTTCTGTTCTGGCTGTGTGTTTATGTGCGTTTCAGGGCGTGACTTGGATACCGAAGTGGTGCCAAATAAACTGGCATTAGTGCGCACGGTGCGCAAGAGGAACCATTTGGCCGGAGTTCCTGTACTACATAGTGACACTGAATGCAGCAATGTCCTCTAACACACACACACACACATATATACATACATACACACATATATATATCGGCCTTACAAAATTATTACAAAATAACCGTCGGTCCAAAATTAAGTCTCAACAATGTGTTAATAGTAAATAAACTGAGAAAATCTATTGACCATTTCTGTGTTGTTGTTTTTTTCCTAAGTTACATAAATCAGTTATTTTGTGTGTATGTTGTTTATTGTAGAAATACATTATCATTTGTTTTTCATTGTAGAAAAACTTTAAATCTTTTAACATATGGAGCCATGACAGAAATCTATAGGCACCCTAAAGAAAAAAATGTATATGTACCCTAAAGCAAAAAAACTATAGGTATCCTACACAAACATCTGACAGTGTATTTTCTACAGGGTTTGGCAACACGTTTTCTTTACATGTCTTACTGTATTTAAATCGCTTGTTTGACCTTCATTTTTTCATTCGGACCATTTATGTTTTGTTATATTATTTTATTAATATATATTGTGTTATTTTATTGCATATTTATTCTAACGAAGCAATGGGTTTATTCACCCCTTGCAGTGCGTTTTTTTTGTCAGGTGAACGTTTATAAACGCTAGTGTGACGTTTGCCTCCCTGACGGTAAGTTTTATGTATGTCTATATATATATGTGTGTGTGTGTGTGTGTATTATGTATACATGTGTGTATATAATATATGTGTATATATAGATATGTATATATGTGTGTATTTGTATATGAGTGTATATTTATATGAGTGTATATTTATATGTATATATGTATGTGTATATATATATGTATATATATGTGTGTGTGTGTGTGTGTGTGTGTGTGTATATATATGTATGTATATGTATATATGTATGTATATACGTATGTATGCATGTATATGTGTATATACAATATTAATTTTAAGAGCCAAAGACATAATAATAACTTAAGTCTAAAGCCACATTTATTCTACATTGTGACACGCATAAATAGCATTTCTCGTTTACAGTAACTAGGGTGTTAAAATACAGTTGACATGATGCACAGTTATGTAGTTTGTGTACAGGTGTGTTGCACAGCGGGTCATGCTTGTGTAAAGACTGATCTGATTTGTCCGCTGTTCTCCGCCCCTTCACACGTACACGCACACGTACACGTACAGGTACACGCACACGTTATTTGACTCGGCTCAACTGTCCTCCAGCACGCTGCTATTGTAATCAAATGCGCATTTGAATGATAGGGATCAACAGTAAACGGCCCTTCACCCGTCCTGAAAAGGTCACAAGCCGAAGCAGCCTATTGAGAAAAGCGCCCTTAAAAGTCATCAGGTCGGAGTCCGACTGTTCGGACCATTAAACCATTAAATCACGATTTAATGACAGAAACACAAATCGGTGTTTTGCCAAAACACACAGACTGCAGGAGAAACCGGAACGACGTGCTGACGTAGATTCGACGTCTGAGTTCATCACGCCTCCCCGTGACGTCATCGCCCCCCGAGCGCGTTTGACGCAAGCGTCCGCGGCGCGTCTCCATACGACACTTAATATAAAGCAAAGCTATTAAACGTAAGAGGAAAAGTAGAGGAATAAATGCATTTATTTAGACATT